>JAGEOH010000237.1:0-68421 GCA_032207245.1 Pardosa pseudoannulata | reverse complement strand
TTTAAAAAGTTATTAACATTTTAAATTTATTTTAATCATACAATTAATTATATATCCTGTCCTCTTACATAACAAAAAAACCTGAATAGTTTTCAAATCCCCAAAAAAGCATCTAAAACCCATTAAAGTATAGTAAAAACTGTGATAAAACCCAAAAAAAGCCCAAAAACCCAACCGTAATAAAGTTAGCCCCCCCATGACGGAAACTGAAATTCCGAAATATGCCATTCGTTTGATCATCGTTAGATCAGATTTGATCAACATATTTCATCGTTTGATCAATTAATAAAAAAAAGATATTTTAAAAAAACTGTAGGGGGGCTAACTTTATGGATTTTTTAAAATTATCGTATGAACATGAACGATACATCATTCGAAAGAGCATCGTTAGATCAGATTTGATCAACCATTTTTGGCGTTTGATCAACACCGGAAGTGCCCCCAAATCGCCCCAAAATGTGCCCCAAAACCATAAAGTTAGCCCCCCCATGTCAGAATTTCGAGACAATTTTTATGTCATTCGAAAGAGAATCGTTAGATCAGATTGGATCAACCATTTTTGGCGTTTGATCAACACCGGAAGTGCCCCAAAATCGCCCCAAAAGGTGCCCCAAAACCATAAAGTTAGCCCCCCCATGTCGGAATTTCGAGACAATTTTTATGTCATTCGAAAGAGAATCGTTAGATCAGATTGGATCAACCATTTTTGGCGTTTGATCAACACCGGAAGTGCCCCAAAATCGCCCCAAAAGGTGCCCCAAAACCATAAAGTTAGCCCCCCCATGTCGGAATTTCGGGACAATTTTAATGTCATTCGAAAGAGCATCGTTAGATCAGATTGGATTAACAATTTTTGACGTTTGATCAACACCGGAAGTGCCCCAAAATCACCCCCAAAGGTGCCGATATCTGTGTTCCATGTATGGATAAAAGTTGATGCTTTAAAGTTTCTCCGTTGTCATGTTGAAATACTGTAAACCTCTGACCCCTATTCACTACAGAGTAATAAATTTCCAAACCTTCTCTTCCCCTTTCGCCCTGTCGAAAATGGCCCTGTAATTCGACTAGTCTTGGAAGTAGCCTAGTTGTGCTATACTTATCGGAGTGTGAAAAATTCGCGATGAGTAAATGGACATCTGCATGTTTTCTTTGTAGTTCATTAGTACATTGTTGTTTTGTAAAATCTCTAGACAGCTGAGATGGCATTTTCTGGGTGTTTCTGAAAAAGAAATGGCTCTAAAGAAAGAAATTAATTCTTACACCTGAAATTATTTGAATGGTCAGTTTTTTTCAAAAACTCAACTGATTTTCAATTTGACAAATTAGACTTTTCTTTGAATGATATTAAAGAAATATTAAATTACTCAAATAAAAACTGTTTAGAAATATTTGCAAGCTAAATATTCATATTAATAAACTCGTGAAATATATCAGAATATATTATTAGAGAAAAAAGAAAAAAGTTTACATTTTAACAGATATTTTATAGCAGTATTAAATAATTTGCCCTTAATAATTGTTTGCTGCATTATGTATTCTAGTTAAAATAATTTATCTTCTTCTAATTTGGTTCATAATTTGAAATGAATTAAACTAAATGTTGGAAACAATATATGGTATGGCCACCTAACGATTTTCTTGTATTCCTGTTAAATTATGTACTTAATAGTCTACATTTAGGCTTATTTTATTTGAATGTGACATAAAATCTTCCAATGTCTTATAAAGTGGCCAGTTACACAGTCGCCAAAGTATGTTTTTATTAATATAAATATTTATACAATATTAAATCAACAATGATTAGAATTATATTCAACAATGAAATATACGTATTAATTAGTTCAATAATGAATATAGCTCAAGAACTGCCATTTATCAGAGACCAGTTGCAATTTTGTTAGATACCTCTACCCCACCCCTTAACGGAAACTGTCTTTTCGGTGTATGTCATTTATTAGATCATCAATAAATCACACTTAATCAACATATTTCGTCGTTTGATCAATTGTTCAAAAAATATATTTAAGAAAATGCTTAGGGGGGGGCTAATTTTATAGATTTTCTAAAATGATTGCATAGATGTGAACGATAAGACTTGCGATAGAGCGTCGTTGAATCAGTTTTGATCAATCATTTTTTTAATTTGATCAGCACTAAAAGTTGCTCCAAATCATCCCAAAAGGAGGTCTATAACCATAACCCCCCCTTCCTCACAGAACAAAATTTCTGTTTAATTTATTTGTCATTCGAAAAAGCTTCGTTAGATTGGATTTAATTAAAAAGTTTCAAGATTTGTTTATCAGAGGTGAGTCCACAGGTACCTCCAAACAAAACATTTTACCTCTTTCTTCATGTCGGAATTTGGGAGCAATTTTGTGGTCATTCGAAAATAAAATTGATATACAGAATTTGATCAAGTATTTAAGGTGTTGTGTTCTATTTATTCAGCGCGGGTGCAATAAAAGTGAAACTTAACGGTCTATATGATAACATTCATTCATTTTATTGAGATTCATTTACTGAGAAACTGTAAAGAATTACTACGGTATTGATTCTATACAAAAGGGAAGGAAATCTGCAAAAAACTAGCACAAAATGCTATTGTATCTCTAATATATAGTTTTTCAAGAATAGAAAAATAACTACATGGAGAGAGAAAGATAGCTGATGTTATTGAAATATTATACTCTTCATTAGGCTGTTATTAATAAAAAAATATTTTCTAAAAGTTTTTGAAATGTCTCACTTCTTTCCTTTTTTAGCTTTCGTTTTTACATCTTGCAAATCTAATCTAATATCATATTATTAATTATGTTAATATAGGAAAACATATGTTCACTTATTGTTGTATTGCTGTCTAAGTGTACTATATTAAGACCTAAGAGATTTTCAAACTTTCCACCTTTTTTTTTTTGTTCTTTTTAGCTTTTCTTAAAGTTAATCTAATGAAGTATTATATTCATCATTATAAAGTTTGTAAAAAATATTTATACTGAATATGTACTGCTTAGAACCGAAATTCCTGGTGGATAAACCGCTCTGGCGTATACGCCAGGGGGGGGGTGTTGGAGGAAGGACTAAAATGTCCAGTCATAAATATTGCGGCCTGTCTGTTTGATGCAAGTGGTTTAAGGGGAACTCAGTGAATATCAAGCACTCCCTACGCCTCATTTTTTAGAGGGGGGGGGGTTAGTCCAGCTCAGTTTTCTCACAGCATTCTTTCTTAATGAGTGTCATGTGGTGAAGGAACTGTGAGATAAGTAGGGTCTTGCTGACCACCAAATACGTATGTCCCCAAGTTGTATTTTGATGGCGACCTCCAAAACAGGCGGTGGAGATTAAATTTAAATCATGATCGAAAAATAGGATTTTATATTTAGACATTGATTTATCGTAACTTATCTAAATGTTACAAACGAAATATTTTTATGTTTAAATTCTGTATATGTAATAATGTTCTCTATGTTGGTATCTTACATTTTACAGCTGGGTCATTCTATATGAAATGAGCAGAAATAAAGAATAAACTATTGCTGTATAGTAACCCATTTTAACTTAATGTATGTTTTAGTTTGTACATAAATAATGATACCTAAAATATTTTGATTCAAAATTAAACTCTGCCCTTTTAGGCATTTGAAGGTTTTGAATCAAAATACCTTTCACAAAGGACGAATGCTCAATATTTTGATGTCCTTTATCTTTAAAATTACTTAAGGTACACAAAAGAGTTTTACATAACTGCACGCTTCTGAAAACTGGTCTATGTGTTTATAACACAATGACAATTTTAAAACATAATAGTTAATCTTAATAATTATAACAATTTGAAAGAAGCACTAATTGATACCCAATTTTTATTTTTAAATTATAACAATAATCTAGGAGTTTACATAATCCAGTTTATGAAATCTTATAGTATTAACATAAATTTATTAATAGAAAAACCTAAACAAAAGCCAGTTTTAATACATTCATCGACGATGAAACATTTCTATTTGGTTTCTCTTTTCAAATATTTTTAAAATTTTTTTAAACGGACTGTTGTTTAATTTTGTAGAATCTGATGTCCATGGAACAAAGAGAACTAAAATATCTTTTAGTAGTATCCAACAAACTTCCCCACAAGATCAGAGGAATTTAGCTAAATAGAATCTAAATTACGTAAAAATATTTTAAAACTATCTATGAGGGATGCTTAACATGTACCTTTTCATTTATTCCAAAATTTTGAGAACATAACATTTACAAATCTATACAAACTGATTCTTCAAAAGATATAGACATAACTTATTTCAATGAATACATAATATGACATAACCATTCAAAAAATTTGTCTTGTTTATTTTCTTCATATAAACATCCTTGAAATACAAATGTTGTCATCCATTTTCAAATGAGTTTAATATCATTGTATATTTCAGAAATGAAGAATTAACATTTAGATACCAGTATATTCAGAAGTTTTACACTTCATAAAATTATTAATTTTAAATATTCCAACCATTTTCTATTATTCCTATTCGGATATCTAAAGTGGGAGGAATCTTATGGTATTCGGGCATCTTTAGAGTACTTCCGGTGTTGATCAAACGCCAAAAATGGTTAATCCAATCTGATCTAACGATGCTCTTTCGAATGACATTAAAATTGTCCCGAAATTCCGACATGGGGGGGCTAACTTTATGGTTTTGGGGCGATTTTGGGGCACTTCCGGTGTTGATCAAACGCCAAAAATGGTTGATCCAATCTGATCTAACGATTCTCTTTCGAATGACATAAAAATTGTCTCGAAATTCTGACATGGGGGGGCTAACTTTATGGTTTTGGGGCACTTCCGGTGTTGATCAAACGCCAAAAATGGTTGATCCAATCTGATCTAACGATTCTCTTTCGAATGACATCAAAATTGTCTCGAAATTTCGACATGGGGGGGCTAACTTTATGGTTTTGGGGCACCTTTGGGGGCGATTTTGGGGCACTTCCGTCCGATGTTTAAAAAATCCATAAAGTTAGCCCCCCCTACAGTTTTTTTAAAATATCTTTTTTTTATTAATTGATCGAACGATGAAATATGTTGATCAAATCTGATCTAACGATGATCAAACGAATGGCATATTTCGGAATTTCAGTTTCCGTCATGGGGGGGCTAACTTTATTACGGTCTCCGAAATCCGTCAAATCCGTGTTTTTTACGCTTTTTGTAAATTTTCAAGTTTTTTGTTCGGAAATGGATTTTAACCTTGCAAATTAGACTTAAATCGTTTATTTTATTAAATTGCCGAGAAAAAACTGTCCGAAAAACCTATTTTTATTATCATTTAAGAAAGTTGATTTTTCGATGCCCAGAATGGCTCCGAAATCCGTCAAATCCGTGTTTTTTACGCTTTTTATAAATTTTCAAGTTTTTTGTTCTAAAATGGATTTTAACCTTGCAAATTAGACTTAAATCGTTTATTTTATTAAATTGCCGAGGAAAAACTGTCCGAAAAACCTATTTTTATTATCATTTAAGAAAGTTGATTTTTCGATGCCCAGAATGGCTCCGAAATCCGTCAAATCCGTGTTTTTTACGGTTTTTGTAAATTTTCAAGTTTTTTGTTCGGAAATGGATTTTAACCTTGCAAATTAGACTTAAATCGTTTATTTTATTAAATTGCCGAGGAAAAACTGTCCGAAAAACCTATTTTTATTATCATTTAAGAAAGTTGATTTTTTGATGCCCAGAATGGCTCCGAAATCCGTCAAATCCGTGTTTTTTACGCTTTTTGTAAATTTTCAAGTTTTTTGTTCGGAAATGGATTTTAACCTTGCAAATTAGACTTAAATCGTTTATTTTATTAAATTGCCGAGGAAAAACTGTCCGAAAAACCTATTTTTATTATCATTTAAGAAAGTTGATTTTTGATGCCCAGAATGGCTCCGAAATCCGTCAAATCCGTGTTTTTTACGGTTTTTGTAAATTTTCAAGTTTTTTGTTCGGAAATGGATTTTAACCTTGCAAATTAGACTTAAATCGTTTATTTTATTAAATTGCCGAGGAAAAACTGTCCGAAAAACCTATTTTTATTATCATTTAAGAAAGTTGATTTTTGATGCCCAGAATGGCTCCGAAATCCGTCAAATCCGTGTTTTTTACGCTTTTTGTAAATTTTCAAGTTTTTTGTTCGGAAATGGATTTTAACCTTGCAAATTAGACTTAAATCGTTTATTTTATTAAATTGCCGAAGAAAAACTGTCCGAAAAACCTATTTTTATTATCATTTAAGAAAGTTGATTTTTGATGCCCAGAATGGCTCCGAAATCCGTCAAATCCGTGTTTTTTACGCTTTTTGTAAATTTTCAAGTTTTTTGTTCGGAAATGGATTTTAACCTTGCAAATTAGACTTAAATCGTTTATTTTATTAAATTGCCGAGGAAAAACTGTCCGAAAAAACTATTTTTATTATCATTTAAGAAAGTTGATTTTTGATGCCCAGAATGGCTCCGAAATCCGTCAAATCCGTGTTTTTTACGCTTTTTGTAAATTTTCAAGTTTTTTGTTCGGAAATGGATTTTAACCTTGCAAATTAGACTTAAATCGTTTATTTTATTAAATTGCCGAGGAAAAACTGTCCGAAAAACCTATTTTTATTATCATTTAAGAAAGTTGATTTTTTGATGCCCAGAATGGCTCCGAAATCCGTCAAATCCGTGTTTTTTACGCTTTTTGTAAATTTTCAAGTTTTTTGTTCGGAAATGGATTTTAACCTTGCAAATTAGACTTAAATCGTTTATTTTATTAAATTGCCGAGGAAAAACTGTCCGAAAAACCTATTTTTATTATCATTTAAGAAAGTTGATTTTTTGATGCCCAGAATGGCTCCGAAATCCGTCAAATCCGTGTTTTTTACGGTTTTTTGTAAATTTTCAAGTTTTTTGTTCGGAAATGGATTTTAACCTTGCAAATTAGACTTAAATCGTTTATTTTATTAAATTGCCGAGGAAAAACTGTCCGAAAAACCTATTTTTATTATCATTTAAGAAAGTTGATTTTTTGATGCCCAGAATGGCTCCGAAATCCGTCAAATCCGTGTTTTTTACGCTTTTTGTAAATTTTCAAGTTTTTTGTTCGGAAATGGATTTTAACCTTGCAAATTAGACTTAAATCGTTTATTTTATTAAATTGCCGAGGAAAAACTGTCCGAAAAACCTATTTTTATTATCATTTAAGAAAGTTGATTTTTTGATGCCCAGAATGGCTCCGAAATCCGTCAAATCCGTGTTTTTTACGGTTTTTGTAAATTTTCAAGTTTTTTGTTCGGAAATGGATTTTAACCTTGCAAATTAGACTTAAATCGTTTATTTTATTAAATTGCCGAGGAAAAAATTGTCCGAAAAACCTATTTTTATTATCATTTAAGAAAGTTGATTTTTTGATGCCCAGAATGGCTCCGAAATCCGTCAAATCCGTGTTTTTTACGCTTTTTGTAAATTTTCAAGTTTTTTGTTCGGAAATGGATTTTAACCTTGCAAATTAGACTTAAATCGTTTATTTTATTAAATTGCCGAGGAAAAACTGTCCGAAAAACCTATTTTTATTATCATTTAAGAAAGTTGATTTTTTGATGCCCAGAATGGCTCCGAAATCCGTCAAATCCGTGTTTTTTACGCTTTTTGTAAATTTTCAAGTTTTTTGTTCGGAAATGGATTTTAACCTTGCAAATTAGACTTAAATCGTTTATTTTATTAAATTGCCGAGGAAAAACTGTCCGAAAAACCTATTTTTATTATCATTTAAGAAAGTTGATTTTTGATGCCCAGAATGGCTCCGAAATCCGTCAAATCCGTGTTTTTTACGGTTTTTGTAAATTTTCAAGTTTTTTGTTCGGAAATGGATTTTAACCTTGCAAATTAGACTTAAATCGTTTATTTTATTAAATTGCCGAGGAAAAACTGTCCGAAAAACCTATTTTTATTATCATTTAAGAAAGTTGATTTTTTGATGCCCAGAATGGCTCCGAAATCCGTCAAATCCGTGTTTTTTACGCTTTTTGTAAATTTTCAAGTTTTTTGTTCGGAAATGGATTTTAACCTTGCAAATTAGACTTAAATCGTTTATTTTATTAAATTGCCGAATAAAAACTGTCCGAAAAACCTATTTTTATTATCATTTAAGAAAGTTGATTTTTCGATGCCCAGAATGGCTCCGAAATCCGTCAAATCCGTGTTTTTTACGGTTTTTGTAAATTTTCAAGTTTTTTGTTCGGAAATGGATTTTAACCTTGCAAATTAGACTTAAATCGTTTATTTTATTAAATTGCCGAGGAAAAACTGTCCGAAAAACCTATTTTTATTATCATTTAAGAAAGTTGATTTTTTGATGCCCAGAATGGCTCCGAAATCCGTCAAATCCGTGTTTTTTACGGTTTTTGTAAATTTTCAAGTTTTTTGTTCGGAAATGGATTTTAACCTTGCAAATTAGACTTAAATCGTTTATTTTATTAAATTGCCGAGGAAAAACTGTCCGAAAAACCTATTTTTATTATCATTTAAGAAAGTTGATTTTTGATGCCCAGAATGGCTCCGAAATCCGTCAAATCCGTGTTTTTTACGGTTTTTGTAAATTTTCAAGTTTTTTGTTCGGAAATGGATTTTAACCTTGCAAATTAGACTTAAATCGTTTATTTTATTAAATTGCCGAGGAAAAACTGTCCGAAAAACCTATTTTTATTATCATTTAAGAAAGTTGATTTTTTGATGCCCAGAATGGCTCCGAAATCCGTCAAATCCGTGTTTTTTACGGTTTTTGTAAATTTTCAAGTTTTTTGTTCGGAAATGGATTTTAACCTTGCAAATTAGACTTAAATCGTTTATTTTATTAAATTGCCGAGGAAAAACTGTCCGAAAAACCTATTTTTATTATCATTTAAGAAAGTTGATTTTTGATGCCCAGAATGGCTCCGAAATCCGTCAAATCCGTGTTTTTTACGCTTTTTGTAAATTTTCAAGTTTTTTGTTCGGAAATGGATTTTAACCTTGCAAATTAGACTTAAATCGTTTATTTTATTAAATTGCCGAGGAAAAACTGTCCGAAAAACCTATTTTTATTATCATTTAAGAAAGTTGATTTTTTGATGCCCAGAATGGCTCCGAAATCCGTCAAATCCGTGTTTTTTACGCTTTTTGTAAATTTTCAAGTTTTTTGTTCGGAAATGGATTTTAACCTTGCAAATTAGACTTAAATCGTTTATTTTATTAAATTGCCGAGGAAAAACTGTCCGAAAAACCTATTTTTATTATCATTTAAGAAAGTTGATTTTTCGATGCCCAGAATGGCTCCGAAATCCGTCAAATCCGTGTTTTTTACGCTTTTTGTAAATTTTCAAGTTTTTTGTTCGGAAATGGATTTTAACCTTGCAAATTAGACTTAAATCGTTTATTTTATTAAATTGCCGAGGAAAAACTGTCCGAAAAACCTATTTTTATTATCATTTAAGAAAGTTGATTTTTTGATGCCCAGAATGGCTCCGAAATCCGTCAAATCCGTGTTTTTTACGGTTTTTGTAAATTTTCAAGTTTTTTGTTCGGAAATGGATTTTAACCTTGCAAATTAGACTTAAATCGTTTATTTTATTAAATTGCCGAGGAAAAACTGTCCGAAAAACCTATTTTTATTATCATTTAAGAAAGTTGATTTTTTGATGCCCAGAATGGCTCCGAAATCCGTCAAATCCGTGTTTTTTACGCTTTTTGTAAATTTTCAAGTTTTTTGTTCGGAAATGGATTTTAACCTTGCAAATTAGACTTAAATCGTTTATTTTATTAAATTGCCGAGGAAAAACTGTCCGAAAAACCTATTTTTATTATCATTTAAGAAAGTTGATTTTTTGATGCCCAGAATGGCTCCGAAATCCGTCAAATCCGTGTTTTTTACGGTTTTTGTAAATTTTCAAGTTTTTTGTTCGGAAATGGATTTTAACCTTGCAAATTAGACTTAAATCGTTTATTTTATTAAATTGCCGAGGAAAAACTGTCCGAAAAACCTATTTTTATTATCATTTAAGAAAGTTGATTTTTTGATGCCCAGAATGGCTCCGAAATCCGTCAAATCCGTGTTTTTTACGGTTTTTGTAAATTTTCAAGTTTTTTGTTCGGAAATGGATTTTAACCTTGCAAATTAGACTTAAATCGTTTATTTTATTAAATTGCCGATAAAAAACTGTCCGAAAAACCTATTTTTATTATCATTTAAGAAAGTTGATTTTTCGATGCCCAGAATGGCTCCGAAATCCGTCAAATCCGTGTTTTTTACGCTTTTTGTAAATTTTCAAGTTTTTTGTTCGGAAATGGATTTTAACCTTGCAAATTAGACTTAAATCGTTTATTTTATTAAATTGCCGAGGAAAAAACTGTCCGAAAAACCTATTTTTATTATCATTTAAGAAAGTTGATTTTTTGATGCCCAGAATGGCTCCGAAATCCGTCAAATCCGTGTTTTTTACGCTTTTTGTAAATTTTCAAGTTTTTTGTTCGGAAATGGATTTTAACCTTGCAAATTAGACTTAAATCGTTTATTTTATTAAATTGCCGAGGAAAAACTGTCCGAAAAACCTATTTTTATTATCATTTAAGAAAGTTGATTTTTGATGCCCAGAATGGCTCCGAAATCCGTCAAATCCGTGTTTTTTACGGTTTTTTGTAAATTTTCAAGTTTTTTGTTCGGAAATGGATTTTAACCTTGCAAATTAGACTTAAATCGTTTATTTTATTAAATTGCCGAGGAAAAACTGTCCGAAAAACCTATTTTTATTATCATTTAAGAAAGTTGATTTTTGATGCCCAGAATGGCTCCGAAATCCGTCAAATCCGTGTTTTTTACGCTTTTTGTAAATTTTCAAGTTTTTTGTTCGGAAATGGATTTTAACCTTGCAAATTAGACTTAAATCGTTTATTTTATTAAATTGCCGAGGAAAAACTGTCCGAAAAACCTATTTTTATTATCATTTAAGAAAGTTGATTTTTTGATGCCCAGAATGGCTCCGAAATCCGTCAAATCCGTGTTTTTTTACGCTTTTTGTAAATTTTCAAGTTTTTTGTTCGGAAATGGATTTTAACCTTGCAAATTAGACTTAAATCGTTTATTTTATTAAATTGCCGAGGAAAAACTGTCCGAAAAACCTATTTTTATTATCATTTAAGAAAGTTGATTTTTTGATGCCCAGAATGGCTCCGAAATCCGTCAAATCCGTGTTTTTTACGGTTTTTGTAAATTTTCAAGTTTTTTGTTCGGAAATGGATTTTAACCTTGCAAATTAGACTTAAATCGTTTATTTTATTAAATTGCCGAGGAAAAACTGTCCGAAAAACCTATTTTTATTATCATTTAAGAAAGTTGATTTTTTGATGCCCAGAATGGCTCCGAAATCCGTCAAATCCGTGTTTTTTACGCTTTTTGTAAATTTTCAAGTTTTTTGTTCGGAAATGGATTTTAACCTTGCAAATTAGACTTAAATCGTTTATTTTATTAAATTGCCGAGGAAAAACTGTCCGAAAAACCTATTTTTATTATCATTTAAGAAAGTTGATTTTTTGATGCCCAGAATGGCTCCGAAATCCGTCAAATCCGTGTTTTTTACGGTTTTTGTAAATTTTCAAGTTTTTTGTTCGGAAATGGATTTTAACCTTGCAAATTAGACTTAAATCGTTTATTTTATTAAATTGCCGAGGAAAAACTGTCCGAAAAACCTATTTTTATTATCATTTAAGAAAGTTGATTTTTCGATGCCCAGAATGGCTCCGAAATCCGTGTTTTTTACGGTTTTTGTAAATTTTCAAGTTTTTTGTTCGGAAATGGATTTTAACCTTGCAAATTAGACTTAAATCGTTTATTTTATTAAATTGCCGAGGAAAAACTGTCCGAAAAACCTATTTTTATTATCATTTAAGAAAGTTGATTTTTTGATGCCCAGAATGGCTCCGAAATCCGTCAAATCCGTGTTTTTTACGGTTTTTGTAAATTTTCAAGTTTTTTGTTCGGAAATGGATTTTAACCTTGCAAATTAGACTTAAATCGTTTATTTTATTAAATTGCCGAGGAAAAACTGTCCGAAAAACCTATTTTTATTATCATTTAAGAAAGTTGATTTTTTGATGCCCAGAATGGCTCCGAAATCCGTCAAATCCGTGTTTTTTACGGTTTTTTTAAATTTTCAAGTTTTTTGTTCGGAAATGGATTTTAACCTTGCAAATTAGACTTAAATCGTTTATTTTATTAAATTGCCGAGAAAAAAACTGTCCGAAAAACCTATTTTTATTATCATTTAAGAAAGTTGATTTTTTGATGCCCAGAATGGCTCCGAAATCCGTCAAATCCGTGTTTTTTACGGTTTTTGTAAATTTTCAAGTTTTTTGTTCGGAAATGGATTTTAACCTTGCAAATTAGACTTAAATCGTTTATTTTATTAAATTGCCGAGGAAAAACTGTCCGAAAAACCTATTTTTATTATCATTTAAGAAAGTTGATTTTTTGATGCCCAGAATGGCTCCGAAATCCGTCAAATCCGTGTTTTTTACGGTTTTTGTAAATTTTCAAGTTTTTTGTTCGGAAATGGATTTTAACCTTGCAAATTAGACTTAAATCGTTTATTTTATTAAATTGCCGAGGAAAAACTGTCCGAAAAACCTATTTTTATTATCATTTAAGAAAGTTGATTTTTTGATGCCCAGAATGGCTCCGAAATCCGTCAAATCCGTGTTTTTTACGGTTTTTGTAAATTTTCAAGTTTTTTGTTCGGAAATGGATTTTAACCTTGCAAATTAGACTTAAATCGTTTATTTTATTAAATTGCCGAGGAAAAACTGTCCGAAAAACCTATTTTTATTATCATTTAAGAAAGTTGATTTTTTGATGCCCAGAATGGCTCCGAAATCCGTCAAATCCGTGTTTTTTACGGTTTTTGTAAATTTTCAAGTTTTTTGTTCGGAAATGGATTTTAACCTTGCAAATTAGACTTAAATCGTTTATTTTATTAAATTGCCGAGGAAAAAACTGTCCGAAAAACCTATTTTTATTATCATTTAAGAAAGTTGATTTTTTGATGCCCAGAATGGCTCCGAAATCCGTCAAATCCGTGTTTTTTACGGTTTTTGTAAATTTTCAAGTTTTTTGTTCGGAAATGGATTTTAACCTTGCAAATTAGACTTAAATCGTTTATTTTATTAAATTGCCGAGGAAAAACTGTCCGAAAAACCTATTTTTATTATCATTTAAGAAAGTTGATTTTTTGATGCCCAGAATGGCTCCGAAATCCGTCAAATCCGTGTTTTTTACGCTTTTTGTAAATTTTCAAGTTTTTTGTTCGGAAATGGATTTTAACCTTGCAAATTAGACTTAAATCGTTTATTTTATTAAATTGCCGAATAAAAACTGTCCGAAAAACCTATTTTTATTATCATTTAAGAAAGTTGATTTTTTGATGCCCAGAATGGCTCCGAAATCCGTCAAATCCGTGTTTTTTACGCTTTTTGTAAATTTTCAAGTTTTTTGTTCGGAAATGGATTTTAACCTTGCAAATTAGACTTAAATCGTTTATTTTATTAAATTGCCGAGGAAAAACTGTCCGAAAAACCTATTTTTATTATCATTTAAGAAAGTTGATTTTTGATGCCCAGAATGGCTCCGAAATCCGTCAAATCCGTGTTTTTTACGCTTTTTGTAAATTTTCAAGTTTTTTGTTCGGAAATGGATTTTAACCTTGCAAATTAGACTTAAATCGTTTATTTTATTAAATTGCCGAGGAAAAACTGTCCGAAAAACCTATTTTTATTATCATTTAAGAAAGTTGATTTTTTGATGCCCAGAATGGCTCCGAAATCCGTCAAATCCGTGTTTTTTATTTTTTTTGTAAATTTTCAAGTTTTTTGTTCGGAAATGGATTTTAACCTTGCAAATTAGACTTAAATCGTTTATTTTATTAAATTGCCGAGGAAAAACTGTCCGAAAAACCTATTTTTATTATCATTTAAGAAAGTTGATTTTTCGATGCCCAGAATGGCTCCGAAATCCGTCAAATCCGTGTTTTTTACGCTTTTTGTAAATTTTCAAGTTTTTTGTTCGGAAATGGATTTTAACCTTGCAAATTAGACTTAAATCGTTTATTTTATTAAATTGCCGAGGAAAAACTGTCCGAAAAACCTATTTTTATTATCATTTAAGAAAGTTGATTTTTTGATGCCCAGAATGGCTCCGAAATCCGTCAAATCCGTGTTTTTTACGCTTTTTGTAAATTTTCAAGTTTTTTGTTCGGAAATGGATTTTAACCTTGCAAATTAGACTTAAATCGTTTATTTTATTAAATTGCCGAGGAAAAACTGTCCGAAAAACCTATTTTTATTATCATTTAAGAAAGTTGATTTTTTGATGCCCAGAATGGCTCCGAAATCCGTCAAATCCGTGTTTTTTACGCTTTTTGTAAATTTTCAAGTTTTTTGTTCGGAAATGGATTTTAACCTTGCAAATTAGACTTAAATCGTTTATTTTATTAAATTGCCGAGGAAAAACTGTCCGAAAAACCTATTTTTATTATCATTTAAGAAAGTTGATTTTTTGATGCCCAGAATGGCTCCGAAATCCGTCAAATCCGTGTTTTTTACGGTTTTTGTAAATTTTCAAGTTTTTTGTTCGGAAATGGATTTTAACCTTGCAAATTAGACTTAAATCGTTTATTTTATTAAATTGCCGAGGAAAAACTGTCCGAAAAACCTATTTTTATTATCATTTAAGAAAGTTGATTTTTTGATGCCCAGAATGGCTCCGAAATCCGTCAAATCCGTGTTTTTTACGGTTTTTGTAAATTTTCAAGTTTTTTGTTCGGAAATGGATTTTAACCTTGCAAATTAGACTTAAATCGTTTATTTTATTAAATTGCCGAGGAAAAACTGTCCGAAAAACCTATTTTTATTATCATTTAAGAAAGTTGATTTTTTGATGCCCAGAATGGCTCCGAAATCCGTCAAATCCGTGTTTTTTACGGTTTTTGTAAATTTTCAAGTTTTTTGTTCGGAAATGGATTTTAACCTTGCAAATTAGACTTAAATCGTTTATTTTATTAAATTGCCGAGGAAAAACTGTCCGAAAAACCTATTTTTATTATCATTTAAGAAAGTTGATTTTTTGATGCCCAGAATGGCTCCGAAATCCGTCAAATCCGTGTTTTTTACGGTTTTTGTAAATTTTCAAGTTTTTTGTTCGGAAATGGATTTTAACCTTGCAAATTAGACTTAAATCGTTTATTTTATTAAATTGCCGAGGAAAAACTGTCCGAAAAACCTATTTTTATTATCATTTAAGAAAGTTGATTTTTTGATGCCCAGAATGGCTCCGAAATCCGTCAAATCCGTGTTTTTTACGGTTTTTGTAAATTTTCAAGTTTTTTGTTCGGAAATGGATTTTAACCTTGCAAATTAGACTTAAATCGTTTATTTTATTAAATTGCCGAGGAAAAACTGTCCGAAAAACCTATTTTTATTATCATTTAAGAAAGTTGATTTTTTGATGCCCAGAATGGCTCCGAAATCCGTCAAATCCGTGTTTTTTACGGTTTTTGTAAATTTTCAAGTTTTTTGTTCGGAAATGGATTTTAACCTTGCAAATTAGACTTAAATCGTTTATTTTATTAAATTGCCGAATAAAAACTGTCCGAAAAACCTATTTTTATTATCATTTAAGAAAGTTGATTTTTTGATGCCCAGAATGGCTCCGAAATCCGTCAAATCCGTGTTTTTTACGGTTTTTGTAAATTTTCAAGTTTTTTGTTCGGAAATGGATTTTAACCTTGCAAATTAGACTTAAATCGTTTATTTTATTAAATTGCCGAGGAAAAACTGTCCGAAAAACCTATTTTTATTATCATTTAAGAAAGTTGATTTTTTGATGCCCAGAATGGCTCCGAAATCCGTCAAATCCGTGTTTTTTACGGTTTTTGTAAATTTTCAAGTTTTTTGTTCGGAAATGGATTTTAACCTTGCAAATTAGACTTAAATCGTTTATTTTATTAAATTGCCGAGGAAAAACTGTCCGAAAAACCTATTTTTATTATCATTTAAGAAAGTTGATTTTTGATGCCCAGAATGGCTCCGAAATCCGTCAAATCCGTGTTTTTTACGGTTTTTGTAAATTTTCAAGTTTTTTGTTCGGAAATGGATTTTAACCTTGCAAATTAGACTTAAATCGTTTATTTTATTAAATTGCCGAGGAAAAACTGTCCGAAAAACCTATTTTTATTATCATTTAAGAAAGTTGATTTTTTGATGCCCAGAATGGCTCCGAAATCCGTCAAATCCGTGTTTTTTACGGTTTTTGTAAATTTTCAAGTTTTTTGTTCGGAAATGGATTTTAACCTTGCAAATTAGACTTAAATCGTTTATTTTATTAAATTGCCGAGGAAAAACTGTCCGAAAAACCTATTTTTATTATCATTTAAGAAAGTTGATTTTTTGATGCCCAGAATGGCTCCGAAATCCGTCAAATCCGTGTTTTTTACGCTTTTTGTAAATTTTCAAGTTTTTTGTTCGGAAATGGATTTTAACCTTGCAAATTAGACTTAAATCGTTTATTTTATTAAATTGCCGAGGAAAAACTGTCCGAAAAACCTATTTTTATTATCATTTAAGAAAGTTGATTTTTTGATGCCCAGAATGGCTCCGAAATCCGTCAAATCCGTGTTTTTTACGGTTTTTGTAAATTTTCAAGTTTTTTGTTCGGAAATGGATTTTAACCTTGCAAATTAGACTTAAATCGTTTATTTTATTAAATTGCCGAGGAAAAACTGTCCGAAAAACCTATTTTTATTATCATTTAAGAAAGTTGATTTTTTGATGCCCAGAATGGCTCCGAAATCCGTCAAATCCGTGTTTTTTACGGTTTTTGTAAATTTTCAAGTTTTTTGTTCGGAAATGGATTTTAACCTTGCAAATTAGACTTAAATCGTTTATTTTATTAAATTGCCGAGGAAAAACTGTCCGAAAAACCTATTTTTATTATCATTTAAGAAAGTTGATTTTTTGATGCCCAGAATGGCTCCGAAATCCGTCAAATCCGTGTTTTTTACGGTTTTTGTAAATTTTCAAGTTTTTTGTTCGGAAATGGATTTTAACCTTGCAAATTAGACTTAAATCGTTTATTTTATTAAATTGCCGAGGAAAAACTGTCCGAAAAACCTATTTTTATTATCATTTAAGAAAGTTGATTTTTGATGCCCAGAATGGCTCCGAAATCCGTCAAATCCGTGTTTTTTACGGTTTTTGTAAATTTTCAAGTTTTTTGTTCGGAAATGGATTTTAACCTTGCAAATTAGACTTAAATCGTTTATTTTATTAAATTGCCGAGGAAAAACTGTCCGAAAAACCTATTTTTATTATCATTTAAGAAAGTTGATTTTTTGATGCCCAGAATGGCTCCGAAATCCGTCAAATCCGTGTTTTTTACGGTTTTTGTAAATTTTCAAGTTTTTTGTTCGGAAATGGATTTTAACCTTGCAAATTAGACTTAAATCGTTTATTTTATTAAATTGCCGAGGAAAAAACTGTCCGAAAAACCTATTTTTATTATCATTTAAGAAAGTTGATTTTTCGATGCCCAGAATGGCTCCGAAATCCGTCAAATCCGTGTTTTTTACGGTTTTTGTAAATTTTCAAGTTTTTTGTTCGGAAATGGATTTTAACCTTGCAAATTAGACTTAAATCGTTTATTTTATTAAATTGCCGAGGAAAAACTGTCCGAAAAACCTATTTTTATTATCATTTAAGAAAGTTGATTTTTCGATGCCCAGAATGGCTCCGAAATCCGTCAAATCCGTGTTTTTTACGCTTTTTGTAAATTTTCAAGTTTTTTGTTCGGAAATGGATTTTAACCTTGCAAATTAGACTTAAATCGTTTATTTTATTAAATTGCCGAGGAAAAACTGTCCGAAAAACCTATTTTTATTATCATTTAAGAAAGTTGATTTTTTGATGCCCAGAATGGCTCCGAAATCCGTCAAATCCGTGTTTTTTACGGTTTTTGTAAATTTTCAAGTTTTTTGTTCGGAAATGGATTTTAACCTTGCAAATTAGACTTAAATCGTTTATTTTATTAAATTGCCGAGGAAAAACTGTCCGAAAAACCTATTTTTATTATCATTTAAGAAAGTTGATTTTTGATGCCCAGAATGGCTCCGAAATCCGTCAAATCCGTGTTTTTTACGCTTTTTGTAAATTTTCAAGTTTTTTGTTCGGAAATGGATTTTAACCTTGCAAATTAGACTTAAATCGTTTATTTTATTAAATTGCCGAGGAAAAACTGTCCGAAAAACCTATTTTTATTATCATTTAAGAAAGTTGATTTTTTGATGCCCAGAATGGCTCCGAAATCCGTCAAATCCGTGTTTTTTACGGTTTTTGTAAATTTTCAAGTTTTTTGTTCGGAAATGGATTTTAACCTTGCAAATTAGACTTAAATCGTTTATTTTATTAAATTGCCGAGGAAAAACTGTCCGAAAAACCTATTTTTATTATCATTTAAGAAAGTTGATTTTTTGATGCCCAGAATGGCTCCGAAATCCGTCAAATCCGTGTTTTTTACGGTTTTTTTGAATTTTCAAGGTTTTTGTTCGGAAATGGATTTTAACCTTGCAAATTAGACTTAAATCGTTTATTTTATTAAATTGCCGAGGAAAAACTGTCCGAAAAACCTATTTTTATTATCATTTAAGAAAGTTGATTTTTTGATGCCCAGAATGGCTCCGAAATCCGTCAAATCCGTGTTTTTTACGGTTTTTGTAAATTTTCAAGTTTTTTGTTCGGAAATGGATTTTAACCTTGCAAATTAGACTTAAATCGTTTATTTTATTAAATTGCCGAGGAAAAACTGTCCGAAAAACCTATTTTTATTATCATTTAAGAAAGTTGATTTTTTGATGCCCAGAATGGCTCCGAAATCCGTCAAATCCGTGTTTTTTACGGTTTTTGTAAATTTTCAAGTTTTTTGTTCGGAAATGGATTTTAACCTTGCAAATTAGACTTAAATCGTTTATTTTATTAAATTGCCGAGGAAAAAACTGTCCGAAAAACCTATTTTTATTATCATTTAAGAAAGTTGATTTTTTGATGCCCAGAATGGCTCCGAAATCCGTCAAATCCGTGTTTTTTACGGTTTTTGTAAATTTTCAAGTTTTTTGTTCGGAAATGGATTTTAACCTTGCAAATTAGACTTAAATCGTTTATTTTATTAAATTGCCGAGAAAAAACTGTCCGAAAAACCTATTTTTATTATCATTTAAGAAAGTTGATTTTTGATGCCCAGAATGGCTCCGAAATCCGTCAAATCCGTGTTTTTTACGGTTTTTGTAAATTTTCAAGTTTTTTGTTCGGAAATGGATTTTAACCTTGCAAATTAGACTTAAATCGTTTATTTTATTAAATTGCCGAGGAAAAACTGTCCGAAAAACCTATTTTTATTATCATTTAAGAAAGTTGATTTTTGATGCCCAGAATGGCTCCGAAATCCGTCAAATCCGTGTTTTTTACGTTTTTTGTAAATTTTCAAGTTTTTTGTTCGGAAATGGATTTTAACCTTGCAAATTAGACTTAAATCGTTTATTTTATTAAATTGCCGAGGAAAAACTGTCCGAAAAACCTATTTTTATTATCATTTAAGAAAGTTGATTTTTTGATGCCCAGAATGGCTCCGAAATCCGTCAAATCCGTGTTTTTTACGCTTTTTGTAAATTTTCAAGTTTTTTGTTCGGAAATGGATTTTAACCTTGCAAATTAGACTTAAATCGTTTATTTTATTAAATTGCCGAGGAAAAACTGTCCGAAAAACCTATTTTTATTATCATTTAAGAAAGTTGATTTTTCGATGCCCAGAATGGCTCCGAAATCCGTCAAATCCGTGTTTTTTACGTTATTTGTAAATTTTCAAGTTTTTTGTTCGGAAATGGATTTTAACCTTGCAAATTAGACTTAAATCGTTTATTTTATTAAATTGCCGAGGAAAAACTGTCCGAAAAACCTATTTTTATTATCATTTAAGAAAGTTGATTTTTTGATGCCCAGAATGGCTCCGAAATCCGTCAAATCCGTGTTTTTTACGGTTTTTGTAAATTTTCAAGTTTTTTGTTCGGAAATGGATTTTAACCTTGCAAATTAGACTTAAATCGTTTATTTTATTAAATTGCCGAGGAAAAACTGTCCGAAAAACCTATTTTTATTATCATTTAAGAAAGTTGATTTTTCGATGCCCAGAATGGCTCCGAAATCCGTCAAATCCGTGTTTTTTACGGTTTTTGTAAATTTTCAAGTTTTTTGTTCGGAAATGGATTTTAACCTTGCAAATTAGACTTAAATCGTTTATTTTATTAAATTGCCGAGGAAAAACTGTCCGAAAAACCTATTTTTATTATCATTTAAGAAAGTTGATTTTTTGATGCCCAGAATGGCTCCGAAATCCGTCAAATCCGTGTTTTTTACGGTTTTTGTAAATTTTCAAGTTTTTTGTTCGGAAATGGATTTTAACCTTGCAAATTAGACTTAAATCGTTTATTTTATTAAATTGCCGAGGAAAAACTGTCCGAAAAACCTATTTTTATTATCATTTAAGAAAGTTGATTTTTTGATGCCCAGAATGGCTCCGAAATCCGTCAAATCCGTGTTTTTTACGGTTTTTGTAAATTTTCAAGTTTTTTGTTCGGAAATGGATTTTAACCTTGCAAATTAGACTTAAATCGTTTATTTTATTAAATTGCCGAGGAAAAACTGTCCGAAAAACCTATTTTTATTATCATTTAAGAAAGTTGATTTTTTGATGCCCAGAATGGCTCCGAAATCCGTCAAATCCGTGTTTTTTACGGTTTTTGTAAATTTTCAAGTTTTTTGTTCGGAAATGGATTTTAACCTTGCAAATTAGACTTAAATCGTTTATTTTATTAAATTGCCGAGGAAAAAACTGTCCGAAAAACCTATTTTTATTATCATTTAAGAAAGTTGATTTTTTGATGCCCAGAATGGCTCCGAAATCCGTCAAATCCGTGTTTTTTACGGTTTTTTGTAAATTTTCAAGTTTTTTGTTCGGAAATGGATTTTAACCTTGCAAATTAGACTTAAATCGTTTATTTTATTAAATTGCCGAGGAAAAATGTCCAAAAAAACCTATTTTTATTATCATTTAAGAAAGTGTATTTTTATGCCCAGAATGGCTCCGAAATCCGTCAAATCCGTGTTTTTTACGCTTTTTGTAAATTTTCAAGTTTTTTGTTCGGAAATGGATTTTAACCTTGCAAATTAGACTTAAATCGTTTATTTTATTAAATTGCCGAGGAAAAACTGTCCGAAAAACCTATTTTTATTATCATTTAAGAAAGTTGATTTTTTGATGCCCAGAATGGCTCCGAAATCCGTCAAATCCGTGTTTTTTACGGTTTTTGTAAATTTTCAAGTTTTTTGTTCGGAAATGGATTTTAACCTTGCAAATTAGACTTAAATCGTTTATTTTATTAAATTGCCGAGGAAAAACTGTCCGAAAAACCTATTTTTATTATCATTTAAGAAAGTTGATTTTTGATGCCCAGAATGGCTCCGAAATCCGTCAAATCCGTGTTTTTTACGGTTTTTGTAAATTTTCAAGTTTTTTGTTCGGAAATGGATTTTAACCTTGCAAATTAGACTTAAATCGTTTATTTTTATTAAATTGCCGAGGAAAAACTGTCCGAAAAACCTATTTTTATTATCATTTAAGAAAGTTGATTTTTTGATGCCCAGAATGGCTCCGAAATCCGTCAAATCCGTGTTTTTTACGGTTTTTGTAAATTTTCAAGTTTTTTGTTCGGAAATGGATTTTAACCTTGCAAATTAGACTTAAATCGTTTATTTTATTAAATTGCCGAGGAAAAACTGTCCGAAAAACCTATTTTTATTATCATTTAAGAAAGTATAATTTTCGATGCCCAGAATGGCTCCGAAATCCGTCAAATCCGTGTTTTTTACGTTTTTGTAAATTTTCAAGTTTTTTGTTCGGAAATGGATTTTAACCTTGCAAATTAGACTTAAATCGTTTATTTTATTAAATTGCCGAGGAAAAACTGTCCGAAAAACCTATTTTTATTATCATTTAAGAAAGTTGATTTTTTGATGCCCAGAATGGCTCCGAAATCCGTCAAATCCGTGTTTTTTTACGGTTTTTGTAAATTTTCAAGTTTTTTGTTCGGAAATGGATTTTAACCTTGCAAATTAGACTTAAATCGTTTATTTTATTAAATTGCCGAGGAAAAACTGTCCGAAAAACCTATTTTTATTATCATTTAAGAAAGTTGATTTTTCGATGCCCAGAATGGCTCCGAAATCCGTCAAATCCGTGTTTTTTACGGTTTTTGTAAATTTTCAAGTTTTTTGTTCGGAAATGGATTTTAACCTTGCAAATTAGACTTAAATCGTTTATTTTATTAAATTGCCGAGGAAAAACTGTCCGAAAAACCTATTTTTATTATCATTTAAGAAAGTTGATTTTTTGATGCCCAGAATGGCTCCGAAATCCGTCAAATCCGTGTTTTTTACGGTTTTTTTGTAAATTTTCAAGTTTTTTGTTCGGAAATGGATTTTAACCTTGCAAATTAGACTTAAATCGTTTATTTTATTAAATTGCCGAGGAAAAACTGTCCGAAAAACCTATTTTTATTATCATTTAAGAAAGTTGATTTTTGATGCCCAGAATGGCTCCGAAATCCGTCAAATCCGTGTTTTTTACGGTTTTTGTAAATTTTCAAGTTTTTTGTTCGGAAATGGATTTTAACCTTGCAAATTAGACTTAAATCGTTTTTTTATTAAATTGCCGAGGAAAAACTGTCCGAAAAACCTATTTTTATTATCATTTAAGAAAGTTGATTTTTCGATGCCCAGAATGGCTCCGAAATCCGTCAAATCCGTGTTTTTTACGGTTTTTGTAAATTTTCAAGTTTTTTGTTCGGAAATGGATTTTAACCTTGCAAATTAGACTTAAATCGTTTATTTTATTAAATTGCCGAGGAAAAACTGTCCGAAAAACCTATTTTTATTATCATTTAAGAAAGTTGATTTTTGATGCCCAGAATGGCTCCGAAATCCGTCAAATCCGTGTTTTTTACGGTTTTTGTAAATTTTCAAGTTTTTTGTTCGGAAATGGATTTTAACCTTGCAAATTAGACTTAAATCGTTTATTTTATTAAATTGCCGAGGAAAAACTGTCCGAAAAACCTATTTTTATTATCATTTAAGAAAGTTGATTTTTTGATGCCCAGAATGGCTCCGAAATCCGTCAAATCCGTGTTTTTTACGGTTTTTGTAAATTTTCAAGTTTTTTGTTCGGAAATGGATTTTAACCTTGCAAATTAGACTTAAATCGTTTATTTTATTAAATTGCCGAGGAAAAACTGTCCGAAAAACCTATTTTTATTATCATTTAAGAAAGTTGATTTTTTGATGCCCAGAATGGCTCCGAAATCCGTCAAATCCGTGTTTTTTACGGTTTTTGTAAATTTTCAAGTTTTTTGTTCGGAAATGGATTTTAACCTTGCAAATTAGACTTAAATCGTTTATTTTATTAAATTGCCGAGGAAAAACTGTCCGAAAAACCTATTTTTATTATCATTTAAGAAAGTTGATTTTTTGATGCCCAGAATGGCTCCGAAATCCGTCAAATCCGTGTTTTTTACGCTTTTTGTAAATTTTCAAGTTTTTTGTTCGGAAATGGATTTTAACCTTGCAAATTAGACTTAAATCGTTTATTTTATTAAATTGCCGAGGAAAAACTGTCCGAAAAACCTATTTTTATTATCATTTAAGAAAGTTGATTTTTTGATGCCCAGAATGGCTCCGAAATCCGTCAAATCCGTGTTTTTTACGGTTTTTGTAAATTTTCAAGTTTTTTGTTCGGAAATGGATTTTAACCTTGCAAATTAGACTTAAATCGTTTATTTTATTAAATTGCCGAGGAAAAACTGTCCGAAAAACCTATTTTTATTATCATTTAAGAAAGTTGATTTTTGATGCCCAGAATGGCTCCGAAATCCGTCAAATCCGTGTTTTTTACGGTTTTTTGTAAATTTTCAAGTTTTTTGTTCGGAAATGGATTTTAACCTTGCAAATTAGACTTAAATCGTTTATTTTATTAAATTGCCGAGGAAAAACTGTCCGAAAAACCTATTTTTATTATCATTTAAGAAAGTTGATTTTTGATGCCCAGAATGGCTCCGAAATCCGTCAAATCCGTGTTTTTTACGGTTTTTGTAAATTTTCAAGTTTTTTGTTCGGAAATGGATTTTAACCTTGCAAATTAGACTTAAATCGTTTATTTTATTAAATTGCCGAGGAAAAACTGTCCGAAAAACCTATTTTTATTATCATTTAAGAAAGTTGATTTTTTGATGCCCAGAATGGCTCCGAAATCCGTCAAATCCGTGTTTTTTACGGTTTTTTGTAAATTTTCAAGTTTTTTGTTCGGAAATGGATTTTAACCTTGCAAATTAGACTTAAATCGTTTATTTTATTAAATTGCCGAGGAAAAACTGTCCGAAAAAACTATTTTTATTATCATTTAAGAAAGTTGATTTTTTGATGCCCAGAATGGCTCCGAAATCCGTCAAATCCGTGTTTTTTACGGTTTTTGTAAATTTTCAAGTTTTTTGTTCGGAAATGGATTTTAACCTTGCAAATTAGACTTAAATCGTTTATTTTATTAAATTGCCGAGGAAAAACTGTCCGAAAAACCTATTTTTATTATCATTTAAGAAAGTTGATTTTTGATGCCCAGAATGGCTCCGAAATCCGTCAAATCCGTGTTTTTTACGGTTTTTTGTAAATTTTCAAGTTTTTTGTTCGGAAATGGATTTTAACCTTGCAAATTAGACTTAAATCGTTTATTTTATTAAATTGCCGAGGAAAAACTGTCCGAAAAACCTATTTTTATTATCATTTAAGAAAGTTGATTTTTTGATGCCCAGAATGGCTCCGAAATCCGTCAAATCCGTGTTTTTTACGGTTTTTTGTAAATTTTCAAGTTTTTTGTTCGGAAATGGATTTTAACCTTGCAAATTAGACTTAAATCGTTTATTTTATTAAATTGCCGAGGAAAAACTGTCCGAAAAAATTATTTTTATTATCATTTAAGAAAGTTGATTTTTTGATGCCCAGAATGGCTCCGAAATCCGTCAAATCCGTGTTTTTTATGGTTTTTGTAAATTTTCAAGTTTTTTGTTCGGAAATGGATTTTAACCTTGCAAATTAGACTTAAATCGTTTATTTTATTAAATTGCCGAGGAAAAACTGTCCGAAAAACCTATTTTTATTATCATTTAAGAAAGTTGATTTTTGATGCCCAGAATGGCTCCGAAATCCGTCAAATCCGTGTTTTTTACGGTTTTTGTAAATTTTCAAGTTTTTTGTTCGGAAATGGATTTTAACCTTGCAAATTAGACTTAAATCGTTTATTTTATTAAATTGCCGAGGAAAAACTGTCCGAAAAACCTATTTTTATTATCATTTAAGAAAGTTGATTTTTGATGCCCAGAATGGCTCCGAAATCCGTCAAATCCGTGTTTTTTACGGTTTTTGTAAATTTTCAAGTTTTTTGTTCGGAAATGGATTTTAACCTTGCAAATTAGACTTAAATCGTTTATTTTATTAAATTGCCGAGGAAAAACTGTCCGAAAAACCTATTTTTATTATCATTTAAGAAAGTTGATTTTTCGATGACCAGAATGGCTCCGAAATCCGTCAAATCCGTGTTTTTTACGGTTTTTGTAAATTTTCAAGTTTTTTGTTCGGAAATGGATTTTAACCTTGCAAATTAGACTTAAATCGTTTATTTTATTAAATTGCCGAGGAAAAACTGTCCGAAAAACCTATTTTTATTATCATTTAAGAAAGTTGATTTTTCGATGCCCAGAATGGCTCCGAAATCCGTCAAATCCGTGTTTTTTACGGTTTTTGTAAATTTTCAAGTTTTTTGTTCGGAAATGGATTTTAACCTTGCAAATTAGACTTAAATCGTTTATTTTATTAAATTGCCGAGGAAAAACTGTCCGAAAAACCTATTTTTATTATCATTTAAGAAAGTTGATTTTTTGATGCCCAGAATGGCTCCGAAATCCGTCAAATCCGTGTTTTTTACGGTTTTTGTAAATTTTCAAGTTTTTTGTTCGGAAATGGATTTTAACCTTGCAAATTAGACTTAAATCGTTTATTTTATTAAATTGCCGAGGAAAAACTGTCCGAAAAACCTATTTTTATTATCATTTAAGAAAGTTGATTTTTTGATGCCCAGAATGGCTCCGAAATCCGTCAAATCCGTGTTTTTTACGTTATTTGTAAATTTTCAAGTTTTTTGTTCGGAAATGGATTTTAACCTTGCAAATTAGACTTAAATCGTTTATTTTATTAAATTGCCGAGGAAAAACTGTCCGAAAAACCTATTTTTATTATCATTTAAGAAAGTTGATTTTTTGATGCCCAGAATGGCTCCGAAATCCGTCAAATCCGTGTTTTTTACGCTTTTTGTAAATTTTCAAGTTTTTTGTTCGGAAATGGATTTTAACCTTGCAAATTAGACTTAAATCGTTTATTTTATTAAATTGCCGAGGAAAAACTGTCCGAAAAACCTATTTTTATTATCATTTAAGAAAGTTGATTTTTTGATGCCCAGAATGGCTCCGAAATCCGTCAAATCCGTGTTTTTTATGTTATTTGTAAATTTTCAAGTTTTTTGTTCGGAAATGGATTTTAACCTTGCAAATTAGACTTAAATCGTTTATTTTATTAAATTGCCGAGGAAAAACTGTCCGAAAAACCTATTTTTATTATCATTTAAGAAAGTTGATTTTTTGATGCCCAGAATGGCTCCGAAATCCGTCAAATCCGTGTTTTTTACGCTTTTTGTAAATTTTCAAGTTTTTTGTTCGGAAATGGATTTTAACCTTGCAAATTAGACTTAAATCGTTTTTTTATTAAATTGCCGAGGAAAAACTGTCCGAAAAACCTATTTTTATTATCATTTAAGAAAGTTGATTTTTTGATGCCCAGAATGGCTCCGAAATCCGTCAAATCCGTGTTTTTTACGGTTTTTGTAAATTTTCAAGTTTTTTGTTCGGAAATGGATTTTAACCTTGCAAATTAGACGTAAATCGTTTATTTTATTAAATTGCCGAGGAAAAACTGTCCGAAAAACCTATTTTTATTATCATTAAGAAAGTTGATTTTTTGATGAGATGCTCCAAATCCGTAAATCCGTGTTTTTTACGTGTTTTTCAATTAATTTGTTCAAAAATTTTTTTCGATATTTTAACCTTGCAAATTAGACTTAAATCGTTTATTTTATTAAATTGCCGAGGAAAAACTGTCCGAAAAACCTATTTTTATTATCATTTAAGAAAGTTGATTTTTTGATGCCCAGAATGGCTCCGAAATCCGTCAAATCCGTGTTTTTTATTCTTTTTTTAAATTTTCAAGTTTTTTGTTCGGAAATGGATTTTAACCTTGCAAATTAGACTTAAATCGTTTATTTTATTAAATTGCCAAAAAACTGTCAAAAAATATTTTTTTATTTTGTATTTGATTTTTTGATAAATGGACGGATGAAATTAATTTTACGGTTTTTTTTAAATTATTTTTGTTCAAAAAAATTGATTAAAAAACCAAAGCAAAATCAATTTTATTTTTAAATTGAGAAGATTTTTTTTTAATTTATTTTTTTTTACATTAAATGTTTTTTTGTAAATGGCTAAAAAAATGTTTTTGTTTTTAAATTTTTTTTAAATTAAATAGTTTTATTAAATTTAAAAAAATTTACTTTTTTTTATTATATTAATCGAAATTTTTTTTGTTAAAAGTGTCCGAAATATTTATAATCCGTAAATTTTGTTTTTTTTTTTTTAAATTTTTTTTTTTCGATATTTTTGTTTATTAAATATTTATTTATTAATGGAAATACTCGAAATGATTTATTAAATTGCAGTGGAAAAACAATTTTTTGTTTGTATTTTAATTTTTTGTTTAAAATGATTTTATTGCAAGATTTTTTCGAAAAATTTTAAAATAATGATTTTTAAATATTATTTTTTTTTTCATCTCATTTGATAGTTTTTTTTACGCAGAATATTTTTTTTCATTAGTTGTTGATTTTTACATTATTTTGTTTGATTTTTTTTTACTTGATTTTATATTTATTATCGTTTATTAAATAATTTTTATAAAATAAAATATAAATATTTTACCATTTTTCAAATTTTGGTTTTTTTTTTTTTTTTTTTCAAGTTTTTTGTTGCGGAAAACCTTGCAATTAGACTTAAATCGTTTATTTTATTAAATTGCCGAGGAAAAACTGTCCGAAAAACCTATTTTTATTATCATTTAAGAAAGTTGATTTTTTGATGCCCAGAATGGCTCCGAAATCCGTCAAATCCGTGTTTTTTACGGTTTTTGTAAATTTTCAAGTTTTTTGTTCGGAAATGGATTTTAACCTTGCAAATTAGACTTAAATCGTTTATTTTATTAAATTGCCGAGGAAAAACTGTCCGAAAAACCTATTTTTATTATCATTTAAGAAAGTTGATTTTTTGATGCCCAGAATGGCTCCGAAATCCGTCAAATCCGTGTTTTTTACGGTTTTTTTAAATTTTCAAGTTTTTTGTTCGGAAATGGATTTTAACCTTGCAAATTAGACTTAAATCGTTTATTTTATTAAATTGCCGAGGAAAAACTGTCCGAAAAACCTATTTTTATTATCATTTAAGAAAGTTGATTTTTGATGCCCAGAATGGCTCCGAAATCCGTCAAATCCGTGTTTTTTACGGTTTTTGTAAATTTTCAAGTTTTTTGTTCGGAAATGGATTTTAACCTTGCAAATTAGACTTAAATCGTTTATTTTATTAAATTGCCGAGGAAAAACTGTCCGAAAAACCTATTTTTATTATCATTTAAGAAAGTTGATTTTTTGATGCCCAGAATGGCTCCGAAATCCGTCAAATCCGTGTTTTTTACGGTTTTTGTAAATTTTCAAGTTTTTTGTTCGGAAATGGATTTTAACCTTGCAAATTAGACTTAAATCGTTTATTTTATTAAATTGCCGAGGAAAAACTGTCCGAAAAACCTATTTTTATTATCATTTAAGAAAGTTGATTTTTTGATGCCCAGAATGGCTCCGAAATCCGTCAAATCCGTGTTTTTTACGGTTTTTGTAAATTTTCAAGTTTTTTGTTCGGAAATGGATTTTAACCTTGCAAATTAGACTTAAATCGTTTATTTTATTAAATTGCCGAGGAAAAACTGTCCGAAAAACCTATTTTTATTATCATTTAAGAAAGTTGATTTTTCGATGCCCAGAATGGCTCCGAAATCCGTCAAATCCGTGTTTTTTACGGTTTTTGTAAATTTTCAAGTTTTTTGTTCGGAAATGGATTTTAACCTTGCAAATTAGACTTAAATCGTTTATTTTATTAAATTGCCGAGGAAAAACTGTCCGAAAAACCTATTTTTATTATCATTTAAGAAAGTTGATTTTTCGATGCCCAGAATGGCTCCGAAATCCGTCAAATCCGTGTTTTTTACGGTTTTTGTAAATTTTCAAGTTTTTTGTTCGGAAATGGATTTTAACCTTGCAAATTAGACTTAAATCGTTTATTTTATTAAATTGCCGAGGAAAAACTGTCCGAAAAACCTATTTTTATTATCATTTAAGAAAGTTGATTTTTTGATGCCCAGAATGGCTCCGAAATCCGTCAAATCCGTGTTTTTTACGGTTTTTGGAAATTTTCAAGTTTTTTGTTCGGAAATGGATTTTAACCTTGCAAATTAGACTTAAATCGTTTATTTTATTAAATTGCCGAGGAAAAACTGTCCGAAAAACCTATTTTTATTATCATTTAAGAAAGTTGATTTTTTGATGCCCAGAATGGCTCCGAAATCCGTCAAATCCGTGTTTTTTACGGTTTTTGTAAATTTTCAAGTTTTTTGTTCGGAAATGGATTTTAACCTTGCAAATTAGACTTAAATCGTTTATTTTATTAAATTGCCGAGGAAAAACTGTCCGAAAAACCTATTTTTATTATCATTTAAGAAAGTTGATTTTTCGATGCCCAGAATGGCTCCGAAATCCGTCAAATCCGTGTTTTTTACGGTTTTTGTAAATTTTCAAGTTTTTTGTTCGGAAATGGATTTTAACCTTGCAAATTAGACTTAAATCGTTTATTTTATTAAATTGCCGAGGAAAAACTGTCCGAAAAACCTATTTTTATTATCATTTAAGAAAGTTGATTTTTCGATGCCCAGAATGGCTCCGAAATCCGTCAAATCCGTGTTTTTTACGGTTTTTGTAAATTTTCAAGTTTTTTGTTCGGAAATGGATTTTAACCTTGCAAATTAGACTTAAATCGTTTATTTTATTAAATTGCCGAGGAAAAACTGTCCGAAAAACCTATTTTTATTATCATTTAAGAAAGTTGATTTTTTGATGCCCAGAATGGCTCCGAAATCCGTCAAATCCGTGTTTTTTACGGTTTTTGTAAATTTTCAAGTTTTTTGTTCGGAAATGGATTTTAACCTTGCAAATTAGACTTAAATCGTTTATTTTATTAAATTGCCGAGGAAAAACTGTCCGAAAAACCTATTTTTATTATCATTTAAGAAAGTTGATTTTTTGATGCCCAGAATGGCTCCGAAATCCGTCAAATCCGTGTTTTTTACGGTTTTTGTAAATTTTCAAGTTTTTTGTTCGGAAATGGATTTTAACCTTGCAAATTAGACTTAAATCGTTTATTTTATTAAATTGCCGAGGAAAAACTGTCCGAAAAACCTATTTTTATTATCATTTAAGAAAGTTGATTTTTCGATGCCCAGAATGGCTCCGAAATCCGTCAAATCCGTGTTTTTTACGGTTTTTTGTAAATTTTCAAGTTTTTTGTTCGGAAATGGATTTTAACCTTGCAAATTAGACTTAAATCGTTTATTTTATTAAATTGCCGAGGAAAAACTGTCCGAAAAACCTATTTTTATTATCATTTAAGAAAGTTGATTTTTCGATGCCCAGAATGGCTCCGAAATCCGTCAAATCCGTGATTTTACTTTTTTTGTAAATTTTCAAGTTTTTTGTTCGGAAATGGATTTTAACCTTGCAAATTAGACTTAAATCGTTTATTTTATTAAATTGCCGAGGAAAAACTGTCCGAAAAACCTATTTTTATTATCATTTAAGAAAGTTGATTTTTTGATGCCCAGAATGGCTCCGAAATCCGTCAAATCCGTGTTTTTTACGGTTTTTGTAAATTTTCAAGTTTTTTGTTCGGAAATGGATTTTAACCTTGCAAATTAGACTTAAATCGTTTATTTTATTAAATTGCCGAGGAAAAACTGTCCGAAAAACCTATTTTTATTATCATTTAAGAAAGTTGATTTTTTGATGCCCAGAATGGCTCCGAAATCCGTCAAATTCGTGTTTTTTACGATATTTTTAAATTTTCAAGTTTTTTGTTCGGAAATGGATTTTAACCTTGCAAATTAGACTTAAATCGTTTATTTTATTAAATTGCCGATTAAAAACTGTCCGAAAAACCTATTTTTATTATCATTTAAGAAAGTTGATTTTTCGATGCCCAGAATGGCTCCGAAATCCGTCAAATCCGTGTTTTTTACGGTTTTTGTAAATTTTCAAGTTTTTTGTTCGGAAATGGATTTTAACCTTGCAAATTAGACTTAAATCGTTTATTTTATTAAATTGCCGAGGAAAAACTGTCCAAAAAACCTATTTTTATTATCATTTAAGAAAGTTGATTTTTTGATGCCCAGAATGGCTCCGAAATCCGTCAAATCCGTGTTTTTTACGTTATTTGTAAATTTTCAAGTTTTCTGTTCGGAAATGGATTTTAACCTTGCAAATTAGACTTAAATCGTTTATTTTATTAAATTGCCGAGGAAAAACTGTCCGAAAAACCTATTTTTATTATCATTTAAGAAAGTTGATTTTTCGATGCCCAGAATGGCTCCGAAATCCGTCAAATCCGTGTTTTTTACGGTTTTTGTAAATTTTCAAGTTTTTTGTTCGGAAATGGATTTTAACCTTGCAAATTAGACTTAAATCGTTTATTTTATTAAATTGCCGAGGAAAAACTATCCGAAAAACCTATTTTTATTATCATTTAAGAAAGTTGATTTTTTGATGCCCAGAATGGCTCCGAAATCCGTCAAATCCGTGTTTTTTACGTTTTTTGTAAATTTTCAAGTTTTCTGTTCGGAAATGGATTTTAACCCTCCGAATGGAAACACATCGGAGGAAAAAACTCTTTAATAAATTCGCTAGCCCTTTACTCTGTCGGTGTGCATAGCGGTTCGATGTATTTTTCCTTCTCCCATTTTTGGCTGAAATGGAATACGGGAAACCCACCCTTGTTTATTGTTGCTTTACTTCCGGCTATAAATAGTTCTCCTCCCAGAGAGACTGCCTCATCAGTACACCCTCTGCTCCCATAGTGGACAGACGTGCGTACGACTCTCCCTGACTCCCCGTGGATTCGGTTAGCTTGAGCTTGTGGGGCCCCGGCTTGCACCTGTCTCATTACTGGCGAATGCACACAGTACCCCGTACTTTAACGTTCAGAGATAATCTGAACAAGACTAGGATTATAAACCTAACTGATAGGCCTGTTTCGACTTTGGATATGGACATGGACATTACCTCCGCACCCTCGACCTCGACTAATGACTTGAACTGGACTACTACTGAGATGGAAGCTATCAAGCTAATTCAACTGGGACTCGATAAGCAGTTTCCTGAAACTCTCAAGCGATGCCCACGTGTTATTGAGATGCAAGAAAAAGGTATGAAATTTTCGGATATTAGTTGCGGACTTGAGGACCTAAGAATTACTGACCCTGAAATTAATAATTTAGATAATGCTAAGCCACCTTCTAAAAAACTCAGAGCTGACAATAAATATAATCTTCCCCCACCTAGATTAACTGCTAAGAGACCGATCTCTACAAATACGATCGGAAATAATAATATTAATATTGGAAACCGATTTGCTGTTTTAAGTAACCTACCCAATTCTAATGTAAATGGTAATATAGAAAATGAAAATGTAGAAAAGCAGATTAAAATTAAGCACATAACGATTGTTAAAAAAGCTAATTATAAGGAAACTTTAGATAATATGGAAAAAATAAATTTGAAATTCCATGCGAAGATAAGCGGAGAGTTTATCAAACTTCACCCAGAAACTCCTGATGATCACAGGAATATTACCAAATTTCTAAAAGAAAATAATATTGAAGGGTTCTTGCTCCCTATCGGCCAAAGTAGGCCACTTAAAAAAGTCATAAGAGGGCTCCCCCTTGAAACTACCCCTGAAGAAATAACTGAAGTGCTAACAGAAAAGCATAATTTTCAAGTAATAAAATGTGTTCAAATGGTTAGCCGTAGAACTAATCTAAAATTACCCCTTTTCCTGATCCACCTATCCCCCATCCCTAAAAGCAATGAAATAATTCTTTTGGAAAAATTAATGCATTTTAAAATCAGCATTGAGCATTACCGCTCACCCTTCAAAATTCAGCAATGCCATAGGTGCCAATACTTTCACCACCATAGCGAGCACTGCATGATGAAGGCTAGATGTGTAAAATGTTCAGGAGATCACTTATCTCCCGATTGTCCTGGAGGTAATAACTTAGAAAAAGAACAGCTTAAGTGCTGCAATTGCGGTGGCCCGCACCCAGCCAGTTACAGGGGATGTCCAAAATTCCCCAAGCCTAAAATCATCAATCAAACTCCATTTAGAACTGTCAATCCCCAAAACTCATACGCAAAAATTGCTAATCCCAACCCGACTACCAGTGCTAGTGCTCGCTCTGGCGAGGAAGAATCCGCCATTACGGCAGCCATTTTAAGACCTACTATAGCTCAAGTAAACACTGAAACTCAATCAGAAAGCATCAATCCTTTGCAGGGACTTAACGAAATTAATAACGTCCTTAAAGACATTAAAGGAATTTTAGGAATTAAAAACTTCAGTGAGTTAGCTCACAAACTAACGGAAATTAGAGATGGCATGCTTAAATGCACATCGAAGGATCAGGCGCTGATGTATTTCATCAGTCGTGCTGAAATAATCAGCTCATTCGCACCGTAATGGCGGCTCCCCTTTCCTCACTCTCAATCTTCGCATGGAATTGCAATAGTATTAGATCGAAGCTACACGAGTTCCGTGAATTTATAAATGAGCATTCTCCCGATATTGTCCTCCTCCAAGAAACCAAGCTTAGACCAAGTGATAAATTAAACATCTTAAACTACCACACATACAGGTATGACTTCCCTAGTCAAAATCATGCTATGAGGGGTACTGCCATCATTATTAAAAGATCTATCCCGCACCATGAAACGGTGATCCCTGACCTCAAAATTATTAACGCTAATGCTATCAACATTAAACTCCCTAACTGCCCTGTATATACCATTATTTCCACTTATATTCCCCCTTGCCAAAATATTAACGATGTAAATTATGACCTCAATATTCTTACTAATTTAAATGATAATATTCTAATTTTCGGTGACCTTAACGCTACCCACATTGACTGGAATTGCCCCCAGAACAATGAATATGGTATTCTTATCTCTAACTTAGCTGACAATAGTGAAATAGATATTCTTGCCCCTCAATCCCCCACCCATTATAGTAAAAATTCTGGCAACATTATTGATTTTGCCCTTATTAAAGGTATCCCCCATAATTTTACCATTGAAACTATCTGTGAACTCACTTCAGACCATAACCCTGTAAAATTAATTATTGAAACAAACTCTAATTTTTATTCATTTACCCCTAAAAGTTTTATCAACTGGAGTGAGTATAAAAATAATTTAAATAGTATCCCCATTAATATCCCTAACATTAACAACCCCAATGATATTGATAATCTCGTTGATAGCATTACTTCTGATATTAGAAACTCCGTTGCCAGTAGTACCACAGTCATACCTGACACAAACAACACCCCTAACGATAGACATTTAAAAATTCTTATTAATAACAAAAATAGAACCAGACATGCATGGCAGCTCAACAGAACTACTACCAACAAAACCATCATGAATAATGCACAACAAGCCTTAAAATATTACCTTCGTGATAAAGCTAACAATAGTTGGAACAACTATCTTAACTCACTTGACACCTCAGACAAATCCATTTGGAGAGCAGCTAACAGGTTTAAAAATAAATTCAGTAAAATTCCCCCTCTCTTCAATAGTATTAATAATAGCTATTGCACCACTGATAATGATAAGTGTAATCTAATTGCTGATACCCTTGCAAATAACTTCACCCTTAATCCAGGATCCAACGGAAGCACTGATAACATTGTTAATACTAATGTTGCTCACTTTAAAAATAGCAGTAGCAGAGATAACAGCTATGAATATTTTGATCCTAGAGAATTGCTAGAAATCATCAATAAACTTAAAACTAAGAAATCCCCCGGCTACGATAAAATTACCAATTTAATGATTAAAAATCTCCCCATTTCTTATAAGTTCAAAATTTATCTTCTTATTAATTCCATCCTTAAACTTAATTATTTTCCTAATTCTTGGAAAAACTCAATAGTCATTCCCATCCCTAAACCTAATAAAAAGCACAGTGACCCAAATAACTATCGTCCCATTAGTTTATTATGCTCTATTAGTAAATTAACTGAAAAAATAATGGTTAACAGAATAAATCATCATATTAATAATAATAACATCTTAATTCCCTACCAATATGGTTTTCGTTCTAAATTATCTGCCCCCCACCAAGTGTATAGATTAACTGAAATTCTAGCTGACTCTAAGATCAAAAAATACTCTACTGCTGCGCTATTTTTAGATGTGGCCAGGGCTTTCGACAAAATTTGGATCGACGGATTAATTCATAAGCTTATCAATTATAATTTCCCCAGTTCTCTTATTCATCTTATAATTTCCTACCTTAGCAATAGAACCTTCCAAATTAAAATTAATAGCTCCCTCTCTAATACTAAAAATATGTACAGTGGTGTCCCCCAAGGCTCAATTATTGGCCCCATCCTATTTAACTTATATATAAATGATATCCCCCAATCTGCCTCTACTAAAATTGCCATCTTTGCGGATGACACAGCCATTATTTCTACCAATAAGAACTACAAATATGCTATCAAGGCTGTTAATAACCATATTACTATCATCAAGAGCTGGCTCGACAAGTGGAAAATTAAACTTAACACTGATAAATGCGAAGCTGTCATGTTCACTAGTAAACAAAACAGAACATTTGACAACACTAATATTTACATCGGCAACACAGCTATCCCTTGGTCTAACACTGTTAAATACCTAGGAGTTACCCTTGATAAAAATCTCACTTGGAAACAACACACACACAATATTAAAAATAAATTTCGAGCTGCTAAACGTGCCCTCTTCCCCTTAATTGCTCGAAATAGTAAATTGAACTTTAATAATAAAATGCTCATTTATAAAACTTATTTACGTCCTTTACTTACGTATGCAAGTCCCGCTTGGTCATATGCTGCTAAATCTCATATTAAGGCACTATGTGCTGCCCATAATATCACCATAAGGCAAATTACTAATTCCCCCTGGTACTTCCGCAATGCTGAGATCCACAGGGAAATTGATCTCCCCACCTTATCAAATTTTCTTAAAAAACTTGCTAATAATTTCCATGCTAATCTATGCTTTGAACACCTACTGGAACTAGCCCAATATGACCATGCGGATCCTGCAAACGATAAGCGGCCTAAGGCCATTCTTAACAGAGTGCTTGAGTAATCTCATTTCCTATCAGTAGTCATTCATACTCCCAACTTAGAACAGCCTGGACTTAGCTCGCAGCCTCTGCTCCCATGTAAAACTTAGCCCAAATAAGCAGAAATTCTATTGGCTCTCAGTAACCAATAGAATTTCCCCCCGGAGCAAGCTGGATCCGAGCCTCGTAGCTGCCTTGAAACTGTTCTCAGTAACTCTGCCATCGTAGCATCTCTGCCTGAATTCCATTGGCTCTCAGGAACCAATGGAATTTCTCCCCTTGAACTTCTCAATCTGTGTCATTTATTGACCCTGAATGTACTCTGAATCTGCACTCAATCTTCTCTACGTCCCCATTTGATTCTGTTGGAAAAAAAAAAAAAATTATAAATATAAAAATATAAAAATAAAAATAAAAAAGAAATATTCCAACCCTTAAAGTGTTTACCTAATGTGTTCTTCATAATTATTTGTCCCTTTCACCGAACTCGTGTAACCTTCCCTTTTGTTCTACTTTAACTTGTAATCTTTAATTACTCTGATCTTAGTGTTAGCATTTTTGGTCCTCATTTTCGTTAACTTATTATCTGATATTTCATCACTTCCATGCTACTAGAAACTCTGGCTTAGAGGGCTTGGCCCAGGAAAGCCAGAAAAGAGCTCCAGTGCGATGTCCAGTGCGATGAGACTGCCCCGAAGGTAATTGTAACCCGATGCATGAGAAAATAATATAGTCTTATCTGTGGGTTTGAGCCAAACGGGGTCTTTCTGTGAAGCTGTTTGCCTATGAGTTAAAAGTTTTTAGGTTAAGTGTGCACAAATGCCTGTAGAAAATATTTCTGTTACTGCAGCAATGTAGTTTTAAAATTCTTATATGAATTTATTAAGAGCCATGTGTCTTTATAGTTTACAAACTTTCATCAGTATTTATCGGGTACTGAAACTGAATTATGAAAACTTCTCTAAAATAAATAATACTGTTTCCGTACATTCGGAGAATATTTAAAAAAAAAATAAATAAATGTTAAAAAAATTGCACAGATATATTTAAAATATAGTTGTTTTAACAATATTAAAAAAGCAGTTAAATCTGTAAAACAACTTATAATTTTATAATTAACTCTGTTTTATATAACTCATTATGTTTCACAAAAAATTAATGTTTTATAGTTGTGTTTTAAAATTTTTGAAGCTTTCTTTTTAAACATTTACTTTCAGCATTATAATTCCTCTTTTCTTAATGATGCATAAGAACAGAGTAATATGATAGAACTACTCTTGACGATATGGAAAAAGCTAATAATAAATTTCATGCGAAGCACAGTGGCGAATTTATAAAAATCTTACCAGAAACGGCTGACGATCATAGAAAAATAACTACGTATCTGCAAGAAAATAATATTGAGGGCTTTATTCTTCCTTTAGGGCAAAGCAGGCCAATTAAAAAAGTAATTAGAGGCCTACCTATAGATTCCACCACTGACGAAATTGTAGAAGAATTAACGGAGAAACATGGATTCCAAATTCTAAAATGTGTTCAAATGATCAGTAAACGTACTAACTTAAAACTTCCCCTATTTCTCATCCACCTCTCTCCAATCCCCTGTAGCAGTGATATTATCAACCTAGATAAGCTTCTCCACTTTAAAATCAGCATAGAAAATTACCGTTCCCCTTTCAAAATCATGCAATGCCACAGATGTCAATATTTTCACCATCATAGCGAGCATTGCATGATGAACGCACGTTGTGTAAAATGCGCTGGACCCCATCACTACAAGGATTGCGATAAAGGTGATAAGTTAGAAAAAGAGGAACTAAAATGTTGTAACTGCGGAGGTAATCATCCTGCTAGCTACAGGGGCTGCCCAAAATTTCCGAAACCAAGAATAAATCAAGCTAACTTAAATTCGAATAATAATCAAATGAGATCTTATGCTAGAGTACTTAATAATGTCCCTAGTCAGGTTGAAAATACTACTGTTCAGCCAGTTGAGGAAGGAGCCGCCATTACGGCAGCCATGTTAAGAAACGCCAACTCTCAGCCCAGAAACGATAACTTCAATCAAAATCAGATAGAAGGAATTAACGAAATAAACATCATCCTAAGTGAAATTAAAAACATGCTAGGAATCAATCACTTCAGCGAATTAGCAAATAAACTCGCCGAAATTAGAGATGGGATGAAAAAATGTAACTCTAAGGAACAAGCACTGATGTACTTCATCAGCCGAACTGAAGTAATTAGCTCACTCGCTCCGTAATGGCCGCCTCGCACGCTTCGCTTACTGTCTTCGCATGGAACTGTAACGGAATTAAGTCTAAGGTTCACGAGTTCCGTGAATTTATAAATGAGCACGCTCCCGATATTATTCTCCTCCAAGAAACCAAACTCAGACCAAGTGATAAGCTTAATATATTAAACTACCACACATATAGGTATGACTTCCCTAGTCAAAATCAAGCTATGAGGGGTACTGCCGTCATTATTAAACGCTCTATCCCGCACCATGAAACGGTGATCCCTGCCCTTAAAATTATTAATGCAAATGCTATCAACGTTAAATTTCCCAATTGTCCTGACTATACTATTATCTCAACTTACATTCCTCCCCTTAAAAATGTTAACGATGTTAAAAATGACTTAAATATTTTAAATAACTTAAATAATAACACCATAATTTTTGGTGATCTTAATGCCACTCACATTGCCTGGAATTGCCCCCAGAACAATGAATATGGCCACTTAATTTATAATCTAGCTGACAATAGTGACTTTGATATTCTTGCCCCTCAAGTCCCCACTCATTACTCTAGAATTGCTGGTACTACTATTGATTTTGCCCTTATTAAAGGTATCCCCCATAACATCAATATTGAAACTATTTGTGAACTCACTTCGGATCATAACCCCGTTAAATTAACTATTGAAATAAATTCTAATTGTTACCTTAATACCCCTAAAACTTTTGTTAATTGGAGTGAGTTTAAAAGTAACTTAAATAGCCTTCCCTTTAATATCCCTGACCTTAATAGCCCTACCGACATCGATAATCTTGTTGATAGCATTACTTCTGATATTAGACTTAGCGTAGCCAGCAGCACCACAGTCATACCTGACACAAACAACACCCCTAACGATAGGCACTTAAAAATTTTAATTAATAATAAAAACAGAACAAGACACGCATGGCAGCAAAATAGAACACCTCACAATAAGACTATAATGAATAATGCCCAGCAATCACTAAAATATTATCTCAGAGACAAAGCAAACAATAGCTGGAACAATTACTTAAATTCTCTTGAAACCTCTGACAAATCCATTTGGAGAGCAGCCAACAGGTTTAAAAATAAATATAATAAAATTCCTCCCTTGGTAGATAATGTTAATAATAGTATTTGCTCTACGGATGATGATAAGTGTAACTTAATTGCTAATACTCTTGCCAATAACTTTATCCTCAATCCAGTGACAGATGGAAGTACTGAAAACGTTGTTAACACTAACGTTGCTAACTTTAAAAATAATCGCAGCATTGATAATAGCTATGAATATTTTGATCCTAGAGAAATGCTAGAAATCATCAATAAACTTAAAACGAAAAAATCCCCGGGTTATGATAAAATCACTAACCTCATGCTTAAAAGTCTCCCCCTGTCCTTTAAATTTAAAATTTATTACTTAATTAATGCTATTTTAAAACTAAACTATTTCCCTACTAAATGGAAAAATTCCATAGTTATCCCAATTCCCAAACCAGGCAAAAAGCATAATGACCCTAACAATTACAGACCTATAAGTCTACTTTGCTCTATTAGCAAAATTGCTGAGAAAATATTAGTTAACAGAATTAATAGCCACATAAATGAAAATAACATTTTAATACCCTACCAATATGGTTTTAGATCCAAACTCTCTGCTCCTCATCAAGTGTACAGGCTCACGGAAATTCTAGCTGACTCTAAGATCAAAAACTTTTCAACTGCTGCGTTATTTTTAGATGTAGCCAGGGCTTTCGACAAGATCTGGATTGATGGACTTATTCATAAATTAATTAATTATAACTTCCCTAGCTACCTCATCCACATTATTATCTCTTATCTAAGTAATAGAACATTTCAAATTAAAATTAATGACTCTCTATCTAATGTTAAAAATATGTATAGTGGTGTCCCTCAAGGATCTATTATTGGCCCTATCTTATTCAATCTCTACATAAATGATATTCCCCAAATTAATACTACTAAAATTGCAGTCTTTGCTGACGATACAGCTATTTTCTCCACCAATAAAAGTTATAAATATGCTGTTAAAGCTGTCAATAATCATCTTAAACTTATTACTACCTGGCTCTCTAAATGGAAAATCAAACTAAATACTGATAAATGTGAAGCTGTCATGTTCACCAGAAAACGCAACAGCACTTACAACGACACCAAAATATTCATAGGAAACACAGCTATCCCTTGGTCCAACACTGTAAAATACCTCGGAGTTACCCTTGATAAAAATCTCACTTGGAAACAACATACACTAAATATTAAAAATAAATTTCGAGCTGCTAAACGTGCCCTCTTCCCCCTAATTGCTCGAAATAGTAAATTGAATTTTAATAACAAGTTGCTCATTTATAAATCCTATCTACGTCCATTACTAACTTATGCAAGTCCCGCATGGTCATACGCAGCTAAGACTCATATTAAAACTTTATCTGCTGCCCAAAACATCATAATAAGACAAATCACTAAATCCCCTTGGTACTATCGCAATAAAGAGATCCACAGGGAAATTGATCTCCCCAGTCTTCCAAATTTTCTTAAATCCTTAGCCACAAATTTCCATTCTAATCTTAGCATTGACCACTTATTGGACTTAGCCCAATATGACCATGCGGATCCTGCAAATGCCAAGCGGCCCCTTGCCGTTCTCAGCAGAAATGTCGAGTAATTCTATTGGTCCTCATCGACCAACCAAATTTCTCCTAGCTAAAGGCTCAATCCCCCCCCCCGAACTTAGGCAGATTTTCTCTCCTAAGTCCGAAAGTTCTGTGAGCTCTCTGTTAGCTCTCTGTGGAGTCCGCTCCTGCGGTTGCTGTAATTTCATTGGCTCTCAAAGACCCAATAGAATTTCTACTTTATCCAAGTAGGATCCTTACTGTGAGTTGATCCAGATAGATCCTATTTGTGTTTAACCTTCTTAAAAATAATAAATCTCCTGGAATAGACGAAATCTCAAATAGATGCATTAAAAACCTACCTCCTAATATATTAATTTACTTAACGGCAATAATTAACTATATGATGAAATTTAATTATTTTCCAAACGCTTGGAAAACTGCAATAGTGTGTCCTATACCCAAACCTAAAGCTAATCTAACTTTTCCTGCTAGTTATCGCCCAATTAGTCTATTGAGTTGCCTCAGTAAAGTTGCCGAGCGAGTGATATATAACCGCCTCCAATTCTTCCTGCAGGGAAATAATGTGCTAATTCCGGAGCAATTTGGTTTTCGCAACCAGCACAACACCTCTCATCAGTTGCTTCGTGTTGTGGAACTCGCTAGCGAGGGATTACAATCACGTAAGCCAACTGGTGCACTCTTCTTAGACATCGCAAAGGCTTTCGACCGCATCTCGCATGTAGGCCTCATTTACAAACTAATCCAGCTCAAAATGCCTGATGCTTTAATACACTTCTTACACAATTACCTTTGCGATCGTCATTTCACCGTCCGCATACAAAACACTTTCTCCACTTTAAAATCAATAACAGCAGGTGTTCAACAAGGCTCCATCTTAGGTCCCACCCTGTTTAATATTTATATTAATGATATTCCTAGAAATGACTATACTTCTCTAGCCTTGTATGCGGATGACACGGCTATAATTGCTTCAGCCCCACACATTAACTCTGTTGCTAGTTACATTCAGTCACACCTGGACACTCTGGAAGATTGGTTTACTAAATGGAAAATTAAAGTCAACCCCTCTAAATGTAATGCTATTTATTTTACTCGTACTTACAAAACTCCCCCTAGATTATATCTACTCGACGAGGCAATTAACTGGGAAAACTCTGTAAAATATTTAGGTGTAATATTAGATAAAAAACTAACCTGGCGTCCTCACATAACGGAAGTTAAAAATAAAATGATAGGAAAATTAGATAATTTAAAAATGCTTTTTAATAGTAAACACTTAAGTAATAAAAATAAAATTCTTTTATATAAAACAATAGTCCTTCCTACCGCTCTTTACGCAGCTCCGGTCTGGTCGTTTGCCGCGAAGTATAATATGAATTTAATTGAAAGAGTACAAAATAAATTCATGAGGCGTATTGGAGGCGCACATCGATATTTATCCAATGAAGTAATAAGACGTGATTTCAATATGTTAACTTTCAAACAGTCTTGTATTAAATCATCACAAAATTTTTACAATAGCCTTAATAGTATTCCAAATGAAATAATAGCCGAACTTCCGGATTATGATCACTACAGCCCTTCTAAGAAACGCAGGCCTCGCGCCGCACTAATCTCCTGACAATAGTTAATCTACCTTAATCTCCTCCTATCGGCTCTTATTACTTCATCCCCTTCCCTTTTATGTTGTAATGTAAATGTGATGTGTTGTGATGTGTTGTGATGTGAGAAAAAAAAAAAAAAAAAAAAAAAAAAATATAAAATAACAAAAAATGAAAATAAAAATTATAAAATAATAAAAATAAATAAAAATATTTATGTGTATTTTTTATTATGGAGCAGAAATTGTACCTAACTGTGTTTGATGTTTGATGTTATCAGATCGTAAGACTCCATCTAGTGTAAAACCTAAAAGTGCCTACTAATTATTCTTTTCTTTCAGGGTATTAATTTCTCTGCTTAGTATTTTGCAGGTTTCAAGAACTACAACCACCAGCCCTTACGATTTCTCTTACCCACCTTTTAATGACCGGCACCTAAATTACTCCTTTCTAAATTTAAATTTATTTTTCTTAACAGAGCTCACCTTGCTTACTTCTTACCTTTCGATCGGGGATAAGGCCTTCTGGCTAAGGAGCCCCATAACTGCCCGTAATTATCGGGGAGGCGTGTTTAACCTTCACGTCTGCTGAGTTTCCTTCATCATTACTAACTCCTTATTATTTCTCATGAAAAAAAAAAAAAAAAAAAAAAAAAAAAAAAAAACTAGATTGTTGTTAAAGTTCTTACTTAACAAGTAAAGTACAATTATTGTACTCTCCTTCTCATTTTTACGTTTTTAAAATCTTAACTTATTTTATTTGTGTACCCTTCACCGAACTCGTGAACCTTTTTATTTTTCTACTTTTTAATTTTGCTCTACCTATTAATAATCAGATAGTATTCCAGTCCTTAATTTCGTGTACAATAAATGTTATTTCTCATGACCATGTGATAAAGTATACTGACTCAGAGGGCTAGGCCCAGGAGAGTCAGTAAGGAAGCTCCAGTGCGATGTCCAGTGCGATGTCGGAAAGATACCCAAATAACTCCTCAATTTAATGTTGAAACATGGAACAATGCATATCACCGTGTAGGTCTTTGAAAGACGAAGAGATTGATACTATATTTATTATAATTCATTATGTTTATAAGTGCAGAATCGCGAACGTGTAAATTTTCTTTATTTTAATTTTGCGATTTTTAAGCTGTTTTTGGAAATATACCGAAATAACACCTCAATTTAATGTTGAAACATGGAACAATGCATATCACCGTGTAGGTCTCTTAAAGACAAAGAGATTGATACTATATTTATTATAATTCATTATGTTTATAAGAGCAGAATCACGAACGTGTATATTTTCTGTAGTTGAATTTTGCGAATTTTCAGCTGTTTTCGGAAATATACCCAAATAACTCCTCCATTTTCAGTTTAAACATGGAACAATGCATATCACCGTGTAGGTCTTTTAAAGACGAAGTGATTGATACTATATTATAATTCATTCTGTTTATAAGAGCAGAATCACGAACGTGTGAATTCTCTGTAGTTGAATTTTGCGAATTTTCCGCTGTTTTCAGAAATATACTCAAATAACTCCTCCATTTTCTGTTGAAACATGGAACAATGCATATCACCGTGTAGGTCTTTTAAAGACAAAGAGATTGATACTATATTTATTATAATTCATTATGTTTATAAGTGCAGAATCGCGAACGTGTAAATTTTCTGTAGTTGAATTTTGCGAATTTTTCGCTGTTTTCGGAAATATACACAAATAACTCCTCCATTTTCTGTTGACACATGGAATAATGCATATCACCGTGTAGGTCTTTTAAAGACGAAGAGATTGATACTATATTTATTATAATTTATTATGTTTATAAGTGCAGAATCGCGAACGTGTAAATTTTCTTTATTTTAATTTTGCGATTTTTCCGCTGTTTTTGGAAATATACCCAAATAACACCTCAATTTAATGTTGAAACATGGAACAATGCATATCACCGTGTAGGTCTTTTAAAGACGAAGAGATTGATACTATATTTATTATAATTCATTCTGTTTATAAGAGCAGAATCACGAAAGTGTGAATTTTCTGTAGTTGAATTTTGCGAATTTTCCGCTGTTTTCGGAAATATACTCAAATAACTCCTCCATTTTCTGTTGAAACATGGAACAATGCATATCACCGTGTAGGTCTTTTAAAGACAAAGAGATTGATACTATATTTATTATAATTCATTATGTTTATAAGAGCAGAATCACGAACGTGTAAATTTTCTGTAGTTGAATTTTGCGAATTTTCCGCTGTTTTCGGAAATATACCTAAATAACTCCTCCATTTTCTGTTGAAACATGGAACATTGCATATCACCGTGTAGGTCTTTTAAAGACGAAGAGTTTGATACTATATTTATTATAATTCATTCTGTTTATAAGAGCAGAATCGCGAACGTGTAAATTTTCTGTAGTTGAATTTTGCGAATTTTCCGCTTTTTTCGGAAATATACCCAAATAACTCCTCCATTTTCTGTTGAAACATGGATTAATGCATATCACCGTGTAGGTCTTTTAAAGACGAAGAGATTGATACTATATTTATTATAATTTATTCTGTTTATAAAAGCAGAATCGCGAACGTGTAAATTTTCTGTAGTTGAATTTTGCGAATTTTCCGCTGTTTTCCGAAATATACACAAATAACTCCTCCATTTTCTGTTGAAACATGGAAGAATGCATATCACCGTGTAGGTCTTTAAAAAACGAAGAGATTGATACTATATTTATTATAATTCATTATGTTTATAAGAGCAGAATCGCGAACGTGTAAATTTTTTGTAGTTGATTTTTGCGAATTTTTAGCTGTTTTCGGAAATATACCCAAATAACTCCTCCATTTTCTGTTGAAACATGGAACAATGCATATCACCGTGTAGGTCTTTTAAAGACGAAGGTATTGATACTATATTTATTATAATTCATTACGTTTATAAGAGCAGAATCGGGAACGTGTAAATTTTCTGTAGTTGAATTTTTCGAATTTTCCGCTGTTTTCGGAAAGATTCAGTTCTCCCTCTGCTCCCACAGTGGACAGACGTTGAACGAGCTCCCTCTGCTTTCCCGCGGATACCGTCTAATTGTGCTTGTGGGGCCTTCGGCTTGCACCTGCCACAACCTAGGCGTATGCGCACAGGTCCCAGTGTTTTATCATCCGGATTAAATCTGGATAGAGATAAAGATTTAATTAAAATTGATAGAAATAACGAGATGCAAATGGACATGGACACGGCCCCCGGAACTTCACGTGAAGGAATTGACTGGACGGACGCTGAGCTATTCATGATAAGATGCATATTATCTGGAATGGATACTACTCCTGTGATAAAGCAGTACCCTCGAGTCTACAATCACCAACAAAAAGGTATGAGATTTGACGATATTGTTACCGATTTTAAGGAACTGGATATTCAGGATAATAGGAATAATCTTAATGAAAATCCCCCTAAAAAATTAAGAGCAAGTGAAAATTTCTTAAACCCCCCAATTAGATTAACGGCCAAAAGGCCTATTTCAACTAACAATATGCAAAATAATATTAGATTAGGAAATAGATATGCTGTGTTTAATCAACTACCTAGTAGTAATGAATCTGATAACGAAATAGTTAATGAAAATAACCAGGATAAAGTAGTTAAAATTAAACATATTACTATTGTTAAAAAAGATAATTATAGAACTACTCTTGACGATATGGAAAAAGCTAATAATAAGTTTCATGCAAAGCACAGTGGCGAATTTATAAAAATCCAACCTGAAACGGCTGACGATCACAGAAAAATAACTAAGTATCTGCAAGAAAATAATATTGAGGGCTTTATTCTTCCTTTAGGGCAGAGCAGGCCAATTAAAAAAGTTATTAGAGGCCTACCTATCGATTCCACCACCGACGAAATAGTAGAAGAATTAACGGAAAAACACGGATTCCAAATATTAAAATGTGTTCAAATGATCAGTAAACGTACGAACTTAAAACTTCCCCTATTTCTCATCCACCTCTCTCCAATCCCCTGTAGCAGTGATATTATCAATCTAGATAAGCTTCTCCACTTTAAGATCAGCATAGAAAATTACCGTTCCCCTTTCAAAGTCATGCAATGCCACAGATGTCAATATTTTCACCATCATAGCGAGCATTGCATGATGAAAGAGCGTTGTGTAAAATGCGCTGGACCCCATCACTACAAGGATTGCGATAAAGGAGATAAGTTAGAAAAAGAGGATCTAAAATGTTGTAACTGCGGAGGTAATCATCCTGCTAGCTACAGGGGCTGCCCAAAATTTCCGAAACCAAGAATAAACCAAGCTAACTTAAATTCGAATAATAATCAAATGAGAACTTATGCTAGAGTACTAAATAATGTCCCTAGTCAGGTAGAAAATTCTACTGTTCAGCCAATTGAGGAAGGAGCCGCCATTACGGCAGCCATGTTAAGAAACGCCAACTCTCAGCCCAGAAACGATAACTCCAATCAAAATCAGATAGAAGGAATTAACGAAATAAACATCATCCTTAGTGAAATTAAAAACATGCTTGGAATCAATCACTTCAGCGAATTAGCAAATAAACTCGCTGAAATTAGAGATGGGATGAAGAAATGTAACTCTAAGGAACAAGCGCTGATGTACTTCATCAGCCGAACTGAAGTAATTAGCTCACTCGCACCGTAATGGCCGCCTCGCACGCTTCGCTCACTGTGTTCGCATGGAACTGTAACGGAATTAAGTCTAAGGTTCACGAGTTCCGTGAATTTATAAATGAGCACGCTCCCGATATTATTCTCCTCCAAGAAACCAAACTCAGACCAAGTGATAAGCTTAACATATTAAACTACCACACATATAGGTATGACTTCCCTAGTCAAAATCAAGCTATGAGGGGTACTGCCGTCATTATTAAACGATCTATCCCGCACCATGAAACGGTGATCCCTGCCCTTAAAATTATTAATGCAAATGCTATCAACGTTAAATTTCCCAACTGTCCTTATTATACTATTATCTCAACTTACATTCCTCCCCTTAAAAATGTTAATGATGTTAAAAATGACTTAAATATTTTAAATAATTTAAATAATAACACCATAATTTTTGGTGATCTTAACGCCACTCACATTGCCTGGAATTGCCCCCAGAACAATGAATATGGCCACTTAATTTATAATCTAGCTGACAATAGTGACTTTGATATTCTTGCCCCTCAAGTCCCCACTCATTACTCTAGAATTGCTGGTACTACTATTGATTTTGCCCTTATTAAAGGTATCCCCCATAACATCAATATTGAAACTGTTTGTGAACTCACTTCGGATCATAACCCCGTTAAGTTAACTATTGAAATAAATTCTAATTTTTACCATAATACCCCTAAAACTTTTGTTAATTGGAGTGAGTTTAAAAGTAACTTAAATAGCCTTCCCTTTAATATCCCTGATCTTAATAGCCCTACCGACATCGATAACCTTGTTGATAGCATTACTTCTGATATTAGACTTAGCGTAACCAGCAGCACCACAGTCATACCTGACACAAACAACACCCCTAACGATAGGCACTTAAAAATATTAATTAATAATAAAAACAGAACAAGACACGCATGGCAGCAAAATAGAACTCCTCACAATAAGACTATAATGAATAATGCCCAGCAATCACTTAAATATTATCTCAGAGACAAAGCAAACAATAGCTGGAACAATTACTTAAATTCTCTTGAAACCTCTGACAAATCCATTTGGAGAGCAGCCAACAGGTTTAAAAATAAATATAATAAAATTCCTCCCTTGGTAGATAATGTTAATAATAGTATTTGCTCTACGGATGATGATAAGTGTAACTTAATTGCTAATACTCTTGCCAATAACTTTATCCTCAATCCAGTGACAGATGGAAGTACTGAAAACGTTGTTAACACTAACGTTGCTAACTTTAAAAATAATCGCAGCATTGATAATAGCTATGAATATTTTGATCCTAGAGAATTGCTAGAAATCATCAATAAACTTAAAACGAAAAAATCCCCGGGTTATGATAAAATCACTAACCTCATGCTTAAAAGTCTCCCCCTGTCCTTTAAATTTAAAATTTATTACTTAATTAATGCTATTTTAAAACTAAACTATTTCCCTACTAAATGGAAAAATTCCATAGTTAGCCCTATTCCCAAACCAGGCAAAAAGCATAATGACCCTAATAATTACAGGCCTATAAGTCTACTTTGCTCTATCAGCAAAATTGCTGAGAAAATATTAGTTAACAGAATTAATAGCCACATAAATGATAATAACATTTTAATACCCTACCAATATGGTTTTAGATCCAAACTCTCTGCTCCTCATCAAGTGTACAGGCTCACGGAAATTCTAGCTGACTCTAAGATCAAAAACTTTTCAACTGCTGCGTTATTTTTAGATGTAGCCAGGGCTTTCGACAAGATCTGGATTGATGGACTTATTCATAAATTAATTAATTATAACTTCCCTAGCTACCTCATCCACATTATTATCTCTTATCTAAGTAATAGAACATTTCAAATTAAAATTAATGACTCTCTATCTAATGTTAAAAATATGTATAGTGGTGTCCCTCAAGGATCTATAATTGGCCCTATCTTATTCAATCTCTACATAAATGATATTCCCCAAATTAATACTACTAAAATTGCAGTCTTTGCTGACGATACAGCTATTTTCTCCACCAATAAAAGTTATAAATATGCCGTTAAAGCTGTCAATAATCATCTTAAACTTATTACTACCTGGCTCTCTAAATGGAAAATCAAACTAAATACTGATAAATGCGAAGCTGTCATGTTCACCAGAAAACGCAACAGCACTTACAACGACACCAAAATATTCATTGGAAACACAGCTATCCCTTGGTCCAACACTGTAAAATACCTCGGCGTTACCCTTGATAAAAATCTCACTTGGAAACAACATACACTAAATATTAAAAATAAATTTCGAGCTGCTAAACGTGCCCTCTTCCCCCTAATTGCTCGAAATAGTAAATTGAATTTTAATAACAAGTTGCTCATTTATAAATCCTATCTTCGTCCTTTACTAACTTATGCAAGTCCCGCATGGTCATACGCAGCTGAGTCTCATATTAAAACTTTATCTGCTGCCCAAAACATCATAATAAGACAAATCACTAAATCCCCTTGGTACTATCGCAATAAAGAGATCCACAGGGAAATTGATCTCCCCAGTCTTCCAAATTTTCTTAAGTCCTTAGCCACAAATTTCCATTCTAATCTTAGCATTGACCACTTATTGGACTTAGCCCAATATGACCATGCGGATCCTGCTAATGCCAAACGGCCCCTTGCCGTTCTCAGCAGAAATGTCGAGTAATTCTATTGGTCCTCATCGACCAACCAAATTTCTCCTAGCAAAAGGCTCAATCCCCCCCCCCTCGAACTTAGGCAGATTTTCTCTCCTAAGTCTGAAAGTTCTGTGAGCTCACTGATAGCTCTCTGTGGAGTCCGCTCCTGAGTTTGCTGTAATTTCATTGGCTCTCAAAGACCCAATAGAATTTCTACTTTATCCAAGCAGGATCCTTACTGTGAGTTGATCCAGATAGATCCTACTTGTGTTTGACCTTCACATCTGCTGAGATTCCTTCATCATTACTAACTCCTAATTATTTCTCATAAAAAAAAAAAAAAAAAAAATACTAGATTGTGTGAAAGTTCTTACTTAACAAGTAAAGTACATTTATGTACTCTCCTTCTCTTTTTATGTATTAAATCTTAACTTATTTTATTTGTGTACCCTTCACCGAACTCGTGAACCTTTTTATTTTTCTACTTTAAAATATTGCTCTACCTTACATATTCAGTTAGTATTCCAGTCCTTAATTTCGTGTACAATAAATGTTATTTCTCATGACCATGTGATAAAGTATACTGACTCAGAGGGCTAGACGAGGAGAGCAGTAAGGAAAGCTCAGTGCGAACGTGTAAATTTTCCAGTGCGATGCTGTTTTCGGAAAGATACCCAAATAACTCCTCAATTTAATGTTGAAACATGGAACAATGCATATCACCGTGTAGGTCTTTGAAAGACGAAGAGATTGATACTATATTTATTATAATTCATTATGTTTATAAGAGCAGAATCGCGAACGTGTAAATTTTCTGTAGTTGAATTTTGCGAATTTTCAGCTGTTTTCGGAAATATACCCAAATAACTCCTCAATTTAATGTTGAAACATGGAACAATGCATATCACCGTGTAGGTCTTTAAAAACGAAGAGATTGATACTATATTTATTATAATTCATTATGTTTATAAGAGCAGAATCGCGAACGTGTAAATTTTCTGTAGTTGAATTTTGCGAATTTTCCGCTGTTTTCGGAATTATACCCAAATAACTCCTCCATTTTCTGTTGAAACATGGAACAATGCATATCACCGTGTAGGTCTTTTAAAGACGAAGGGATTGATACTATATTTATTATAATTCATTATGTTTATAAGAGCAGAATCGCGAACGTGTAAATTTTCTGTAGTTCAATTTAGCGAATTTTCCGCTGTTTTCGGAAAGATACCCAAATAACTCCACCATTTTCTGTTGAAACATGGAACAATGCATATCACCGTGTAGGTCTTTTAAAGACGAAGAGATTGATACTATATTTATTATAATTCATTATGTTTATAAGAGCAGAATCGCGAAAGTGTAAATTTTCTGTAGTTGAATTTTGCGAATTTTCCGCTGTTTTCGGAAAGATACCCAAATAACTCCTCCATTTTCTGTTGAAACATGGAACAATGCATATCACCGTGTAGGTCTTTTAAAGACGAAGAGATTGATACAATATTTATTATAATTCATTATGTTTATAAGAGCAGAATCGCGAACGTGTAAATTTTCTGTAGTTGAATTTTGCGAATTTTCCGCTGTTTTCGGAAATATACTCAAATAACTCCTCCATTTTCTGTTGAAACATGGAACAATGCATATCACCGTGTAGGTCTTTTAAAGACGAAGAGATTGATACTATATTTATTATAATTCATTATGTTTATAAGAGCAGAATCACGAACGTGTAAATTTTCTGTAGTTGAATTTTGCGAATTTTCCGCTGTTTTCGGAAATATACCTAAATAACTCCTCCATTTTCTGTTGAAACATGGAACAATGCATATCACCGTGTAGGTCTTTTAAAGACGAAGAGATTGATACTATATTTATTATAATTCATTCTGTTTATAAGAGCAGAATCGCGAAAGTGTAAATTTTCTGTAGTTGAATTTTGCGAATTTTCCGCTGTTTTCGGAAATATACCCAAATAACTCCTCCATTTTCTGTTGAAACATGGAACAATGCATATCACCGTGTAGGTCTTTTAAAGACGAAGAGATTGATACTATATTTATTATAATTTATTCTGTTTATAAGAGCAGAATCGCGAACGTGTAAATTTTCTGTAGTTGAATTTTGCGAATTTTCCGCTGTTTTCCGAAATATACACAAATAACTCCTCCATTTTCTGTTGAAACATGGAACAATGCATATCACCGTGTAGGTCTTTTAAAGACGAAGAGATTGATACTATATTTATTATAATTCATTCTGTTTATAAGAGCAGAATCGCGAACGTGTAAATTTTCTGTAGTTGATTTTTGCGAATTTTCAGCTGTTTTCGGAAATATACCCAAATAACTCCTCCATTTTCTGTTGAAACATGGAACAATGCATATCACCGTGTAGGTCTTTTAAAGACGAAGGTATTGATACTATATTTATTATAATTCATTATGTTTATAAGAGCAGAATCGCGAACGTGTAAATTTTCTGTAGTTGAATTTTGCGAATTTTCCGCTGTTTTCGGAAATATACCCAAATAACTCCTCCATTTTCTGTTGAAACATGGAACAATGCATATCACCGTGTAGGTCTTTGAAAGACGAAGAGATTGATACTATATTTATTATAATTCATTATGTTTATAAGAGCAGAATCGCGAACGTGTAAATTTTCTGTAGTTGAATTTTGCGAATTTTAAGCTGTTTTCGGAAATATACCCAAATAACTCCTCCATTTTCTGTTGAAACATGGAACAATGCATATCACCGTGTAGGTCTTTTAAAGACGAAGAGATTGATACTATATTTATTATAATTCATTATGTTTATAAGAGCAGAATCACGAACGTGTAAATTTTCTGTAGTTGAATTTTGCGAATTTTAAGCTGTTTTCGGAAATATACCCAAATAACTCCTCCATTTTCTGTTGAAACATGGAACAATGCATATCACCGTGTAGGTCTTTTAAAGACGAAGAGATTGATACTATATTTATTATAATTCATTATGTTTATAAGAGCAGAATCGCGAACGTGTAAATTTTCTGTAGTTGATTTTGCGAATTTTCAGCTGTTTTCGGAAATATACCCAAATAACTCCTCCATTTTCTGTTGAAACATGGAACAATGCATATCACCGTGTAGGTCTTTTAAAGACGAAGAGATTGATACTATATTTATTATAATTCATTATGTTTATAAGAGCAGAATCGGGAACGTGTAAATTTTCTGTAGTTGAATTTTGCGAATTTTCAGCTGTTTTCGGAAATATACCCAAATAACTCCTCCATTTTCTGTTGAAACATGGAACAATGCATATCACCGTGTAGGTCTTTTAAAGACGAAGAGATTGATACTATATTTATTATAATTCATTACGTTTATAAGAGCAGAATCGGGAACGTGTAAATTTTCTGTAGTTGAATTTTGCGAATTTTCCGCTGTTTTCGGAAATATACCCAAATAACTCCACCATTTTCTGTTGAAACATGGAACAATGCATATCACCGTGTAGGTCTCTTAAAGACGAAGAGATTGATACTATATTTATTATAATTCATTCTGTTTATAAGAGCAGAATCACGAAAGTGTAAATTTTCTGTAGTTGAATTTTGCGAATTTTCCGCTGTTTTCGGAAATATACTCAAATAACTCCTCCATTTTCTGTTGAAACATGGAACAATGCATATCACCGTGTAGGTCTCTTAAAGACGAAGAGATTGATACAATATTTATTATAATTCATTATGTTTATAAGAGCAGAATCGCGAAAGTGTAAATTTTCTGTAGTTGAATTTTGCGAATTTTCCGCTGTTTTCGGAAATATACCTAAATAACTCCTCCATTTTCTGTTGAAACATGGAACATTGCATATCACCGTGTAGGTCTTTTAAAGACGAAGAGTTTGATACTATATTTATTATAATTCATTCTGTTTATAAGAGCAGAATCGCGAACGTGTAAATTTTCTGTAGTTGAATTTTGCGAATTTTCCGCTGTTTTCGGAAATATACCCAAATAACTCCTTCATTTTCTGTTGAAACATGGAACAATGCATATCACCGTGTAGGTCTCTTAAAGACGAAGAGATTGATACTATATTTATTATAATTCATTCTGTTTATAAGAGCAGAATCGCGAACGTGTAAATTTTCTGTAGTTGAATTTTGCGAATTTTCCGCTGTTTTCCGAAATATACCCAAATAACTCCTCCATTTTCTGTTGAAACATGGAAGAATGCATATCACCGTGTAGGTCTTTAAAAAACGAAGAGATTGATACTATATTTATTATAATTCATTATGTTTATAAGAGCAGAATCGCGAACGTGTAAATTTTTTGTAGTTGATTTTTGCGAATTTTCAGCTGTTTTCGGAAATATACCCAAATAACTCCTCCATTTTCTGTTGAAACATGGAACAATGCATATCACCGTGTAGGTCTTTTAAAGACGAAGGTATTGATACTATATTTATTATAATTCATTACGTTTATAAGAGCAGAATCGGGAACGTGTAAATTTTCTGTAGTTGAATTTTTCGAATTTTCCGCTGTTTTCGGAAAGATACCCAAATAACTCCTCAATTTAATGTTGAAACATGGAACAATGCATATCACCGTGTAGGTCTTTGAAAGACGAAGAGATTGATACTATATTTATTATAATTCATTATGTTTATAAGTGCAGAATCGCGAACGTGTAAATTTTCTTTATTTTAATTTTGCGATTTTTAAGCTGTTTTTGGAAATATACCGAAATAACACCTCAATTTAATGTTGAAACATGGAACAATGCATATCACCGTGTAGGTCTCTTAAAGACAAAGAGATTGATACTATATTTATTATAATTCATTATGTTTATAAGAGCAGAATCACGAACGTGTATATTTTCTGTAGTTGAATTTTGCGAATTTTCAGCTGTTTTCGGAAATATACCCAAATAACTCCTCCATTTTCTGTTGAAACATGGAACAATGCATATCACCGTGTAGGTCTTTAAAAAACGAAGAGATTGATACTATATTTATTATAATTCATTATGTTTATAAGAGCAGAATCGCGAACGTGTAAATTTTCTGTAGTTGATTTTTGCGAATTTTCAGCTGTTTTCGGAAATATACCCAAATAACTCCTCCATTTTCTGTTGAAACATGGAACAATGCATATCACCGTGTAGGTCTTTTAAAGACGAAGGGATTGATACTATATTTAATATAATTCATTACGTTTATAAGAGCAGAATCGGGAACGTGTAAATTTTCTGTAGTTCAATTTAGCGAATTTTCCGCTGTTTTCGGAAAGATACCCAAATAACTCCACCATTTTCTGTTGAAACATGGAACAATGCATATCACCGTGTAGGTCTTTTAATGTCGAAGAGATTGATACTAGATTTATTATATTTCATTATGTTTATAAGAGCAGAAACGCGAAAGTGTAAATTTTCTTTATTTTAATTTTGCGATTTTTCCGCTGTTTTTGGAAATATACCCAAATAAGTCCTCAATTTAATGTTGAAACATGGAACAATGCATATCACCGTGTAGGTCTCTTAAAGACGAAGATATTGATACAATATTTATTATAATTCATTCTGTTTATAAGAGCAGAAACACGAAAGTGTAAATATTCTGTAGTTGAATTTTGCGAATTTTCCGCTGTTTTCGGAAATATACCAAAATAACTCCTCCATTTTCTGTTGAAACATGGAACAATACATATCACCGTGTAGGTCTTTTAAAGACGAAGAGTTTGATACTATATTTTGTATAATTTATTCTGTTTATAAGAGCAGAATCGCGAACGTGTAAATTTTCTGTAGTTGAATTTTGCGAATTTTCCGCAGTTTTCCGAAATATACCCAAATAACTCCTCCATTTTCTGTTGAAACATGGAACATTGCATATCACCGTGTAGGTCTTTTAAAGACGAAGAGTTTGATACTATATTTTTTATAATTCATTATGTTTATAAGAGCAGAATCGCGAACGTGTAAATTTTCTGTAGTTGATTTTTCGAATTTTCAGCTGTTTTCGGAAATATACCCAAATAACTCCTCCATTTTCTGTTGAAACATGGAACAATGCATATCACCGTGTAGGTCTTTTAAAGACGAACAGATTGATACTATATTTATTATAATTCATTCTGTTTATAAGAGTAGAATCACGAACGTGTGAATTTTCTGTAGTTGAATTTTGCGAATTTTTCGCTGTTTTCGGAAATATACTCAAATAACTCCTCCATTTTCTGTTGAAACGTGGAACAATGCATATCACCGTGTAGGTCTTTTAAAGACAAAGAGATTGATACTATATTTATTATAATTCATTATGTTTATAAGAGCAGAATCGCGAACGTGTAAATTTTCTGTAGTTGAATTTTGCGAATTTTCCGCTGTTTTCGGAAATATACCCAAATAACTCCTCCATTTTCTGTTGAAACATGGAACAATGCATATCACCGTGTAGGTCTTTTAAAGACGAAGAGTTTGATACTATATTTTTTATAATTTATTCTGTTTATAAGAGCAGAATCGCGAACGTGTAAATTTTCTGTAGTTGAATTTTTCGAATTTTCCGCTGTTTTTTGAAATATACCCAAATAACTCCTCCATTTTCTGTTGAAAAATGGAACAATGCATATCACCGTGTAGGTCTTTTAAAGTCGAAGAGATTGATACTATATTTATTATAATTCATTATGTTTATAAGTGCAGAATCGCGAATATGTAATTTTTCTTTATTTTAATTTTGCGATTTTTCCGCTGTTTTTGGAAATATACAAAAATAACACCTCAATTTAATGTTGAAACATGGAACAATGCATATCACCGTGTAGGTCTTTTAAAGACGAAGAGATTGATACTATATTTATTATAATTCATTATGTTTATAAGTGCAGAATCGCGAATGTGTAATTTTTCTTTATTTTAATTTTGCGATTTTTCCGCTGTTTTTGGAAATATACAAAAATAACACCTCAATTTAATGTTGAAACATGGAACAATGCATATCACCGTGTAGGTCTTTTAAAGACGAAGAGATTGATACTATATTTATTATAATTCATTCTGTTTATAAGAGCAGAATCACGAACGTGTGAATTTTCTGTAGTTGAATTTTGCGAATTTTCCGCTGTTTTCGGAAATATACCCAAATAACTCCTCCATTTTCTGTTGAAACATGGAACAATGCATATCACCGTGTATGTCTTTTACAAACGAAGAGATTGATACTATATTTATTATAATTCATTCTGTTTATAAGAGCAGAATCACGAACGTGTAAATTTTCTGTAGTTGAATTTTGCGAATTTTCCGCTGTTTTCGGAAATATACCTAAATAACTCCTCCATTTTCTGTTGAAACATGGAACATTGCATATCACCGTGTAGGTCTTTTAAAGACGAAGTGTTTGATACTATATTTATTATAATTCATTCTGTTTATAAGAGCAGAATCGCGAACGTGTAAATTTTCTGTAGTTGAATTTTGCGAATTTTCCGCTGTTTTCGGAAATATACCCAAATAACACCTCAATTTAATGTTGAAACATGGAACAATGCATATCACCGTGTAGGTCTCTTAAAGACAAAGAGATTGATACTATATTTATTATAATTCATTATGTTTATAAGAGCAGAATCACGAACGTGTAAATTTTCTGTAGTTGAATTTTGCGAATTTTCAGCTGTTTTCGGAAATATACCCAAATAACTCCTCCATTTTCTGTTGAAACATGGAACAATGCATATCACCGTGTAGGTCTTTAAAAAACGAAGAGATTGATACTATATTTATTATAATTCATTATGTTTATAAGAGCAGAATCGCGAACGTGTAAATTTTCTGTAGTTGATTTTTGCGAATTTTCAGCTGTTTTCGGAAATATACCCAAATAACTCCTCCATTTTCTGTTGAAACATGGAACAATGCATATCACCGTGTAGGTCTTTTAAAGACGAAGGGATTGATACTATTTTTTATTTTTTTTTTTTTTTTTTTTTTTTATTTTTTTTTTTTTTTTTTTTTTTTAAATATAATTCATTACGTTTATAAGAGCAGAATCGGGAACGTGTAAATTTTCTGTAGTTCAATTTAGCGAATTTTCCGCTGTTTTCGGAAAGATACCCAAATAACTCCACCATTTTCTGTTGAAACATGGAACAATGCATATCACCGTGTAGGTCTTTTAATGTCGAAGAGATTGATACTAGATTTATTATATTTCATTATGTTTATAAGAGCAGAAACGCGAAAGTGTAAATTTTCTTTATTTTAATTTTGCGATTTTTCCGCTGTTTTTGGAAATATACCCAAATAAGTCCTCAATTTAATGTTGAAACATGGAACAATGCATATCACCGTGTAGGTCTCTTAAAGACGAAGATATTGATACAATATTTATTATAATTCATTCTGTTTATAAGAGCAGAAACACGAAAGTGTAAATATTCTGTAGTTGAATTTTGCGAATTTTCCGCTGTTTTCGGAAATATACCAAAATAACTCCTCCATTTTCTGTTGAAACATGGAACAATACATATCACCGTGTAGGTCTTTTAAAGACGAAGAGATTGATACTATATTTATTATAATTTATTATGTTTATAAGTGCAGAATCGCGAACGTGTAAATTTTCTTTATTTTAATTTTGCGATTTTTCCGCTGCTTTTGGAAATATACCCAAATAACACCTCAATTTAATGTTGAAACATGGAACAATGCATATCACCGTGTAGGTCTTTTAAAGACGAAGAGATTGATACTATATTTATTATAATTCATTCTGTTTATAAGAGCAGAATCACGAAAGTGTGAATTTTCTGTAGTTGAATTTTGCGAATTTTCCGCTGTTTTCGGAAATATACTCAAATAACTCCTCCATTTTCTGTTGAAACATGGAACAATGCATATCACCGTGTAGGTCTTTTAAAGACAAAGAGATTGATACTATATTTATTATAATTCATTATGTTTATAAGAGCAGAATCACGAACGTGTAAATTTTCTGTAGTTGAATTTTGCGAATTTTCCGCTGTTTTCGGAAATATACCTAAATAACTCCTCCATTTTCTGTTGAAACACGGAACATTGCATATCACCGTGTAGGTCTTTTAAAGACGAAGAGTTTGATACTATATTTATTATAATTCATTCTGTTTATAAGAGCAGAATCGCGAACGTGTAAATTTTCTGTAGTTGAATTTTGCGAATTTTCCGCTTTTTTCGGAAATATACCCAAATAACTCCTCCATTTTCTGATGAAACATGGATTAATGCATATCACCGTGTAGGTCTTTTAAAGACGAAGAGATTGATACTATATTTATTATAATTTATTCTGTTTATAAAAGCAGAATCGCGAACGTGTAAATTTTCTGTAGTTGAATTTTGCGAATTTTCCGCTGTTTTCCGAAATATACCCAAAAAACTCCTCCATTTTCTGTTGAAACATGGAACAATGCATATCACCGTGTAGGTCTTTAAAAATTGAAGAGATTGATACTATATTTATTATAATTCATTATGTTTATAAGAGCAGAATCGCGAACGTGTAAATTTTCTGTAGTTGATTTTTGCGAATTTTCAGCTGTTTTCGGAAATATACCCAAATAAATCCTCCATTTTCTGTTGAAACATAGAACAATGCATATCACCGTGTAGGTCTTTTAAAGACGAAGGTATTGATACTATATTTATTATAATTCATTACGTTTATAAGAGCAGAATCGGGAACGTGTAAATTTTCTGTAGTTGAATTTTTCGAATTTTCCGCTGTTTTCGGAAAGATACCCAAATAACTCCTCAATTTAATGTTGAAACATGGAACAATGCATATCACCGTGTAGGTCTTTGAAAGACGAAGAGATTGATACTATAATTATTATAATTCATTATGTTTATAAGTGCAGAATCGCGAACGTGTAAATTTTCTTTATTTTAATTTTGCGATTTTTAAGCTGTTTTTGGAAATATACCCAAATAACACCTCAATTTAATGTTGAAACATGGAACATTGCATATCACCGTGTAGGTCTTTTAAAGACGAAGAGTTTGATACTATATTTATTATAATTCATTCTGTTTATAAGAGCAGAATCGCGAACGTGTCAATTTTCTGTAGTTGAATTTTGCGAATTTTCCGCTTTTTTCGGAAATATACCCAAATAACTCCTCCATTTTCTGTTGAAACATGGATTAATGCATATCACCGTGTAATGTTTTAAAGACGAAGATATTGATACTATATTTATTATAATTTATTCTGTTTATAAAAGCAGAATCGCGAACGTGTAAATTTTCTGTAGTTGAATTTTGCGAATTTTCCGCTGTTTTCCGAAATATACCCAAATAACTCCTCCATTTTCTGTTGAAACATGGAACAATGCATATCACCGTGTAGGTCTTTAAAAAACGAAGAGATTGATACTATATTTATTATAATTCATTATGTTTATAAGAGCAGAATCGCGAACGTGTAAATTTTCTGTAGTTGATTTTTGCGAATTTTCAGCTGTTTTCGGAAATATACCCAAATAACTCCTCCATTTTCTGTTGAAACATGGAACAATGCATATCACCGTGTAGGTCTTTTAAAGTCGAAGAGATTGATACTATATTTATTATAATTCATTATGTTTATAAGTGCAGAATCGCGAACGTGTAAATTTTCTTTATTTTAATTTTGCGATTTTTCCGCTGTTTTTGGAAATATACCCAAATAACACCTCAATTTAATGTTGAAACATGGAACAATGCATAACACCGTGTAGGTCTTTTAAAGACGAAGAGATTGATACTATATTTATTATAATTCATTCTGTTTATAAGAGCAGAATCACGAACGTGTGAATTTTCTGTAGTTGAATTTTGCGAATTTTCCGCTGTTTTCGGAAATATACCCAAATAACTCCTCCATTTTCTGTTGAAACATGGAACAATGCATATCACCGTGTAGGTATTTTAAAAACGAAGAGATTGATACTATATTTATTATAATTCATTATGTTTATAAGAGCAGAATCGCGAACGTGTAAATTTTCTGTAGTTGAATTTTGCGAATTTTCCGCTGTTTTCGGAAATATACCCAAATAACTTCTAAATTTTCTGTTGAAACATGGAACAATACATATCACCGTGTAGGTCTTTTAAAGACGAAGGGATTGATACTAATTTTATTATAATTCATTATGTTTATAAGAGCAAAATCGCGAACGTGAAATTTTCTGTAGTTGAATTTTGAAAATTTTCCGCTGTTTTCGGAAATATACCCAAATAACTCCTCCATTTTCTGTTGAAACATGGAACAATGCATATCACCGTGTAGGTCTCTTAAAGACGAAGAGATTGATACTATATTTATTATAATTCATTCTGTTTATAAGAGCAGAATCGCAAAAGTATAAATTTTCTGTAGTTGAATTTTGCGAATTTTCCGCTGTTTTCGGAAATATACCCAAATAACTCCTCCATTTTCAGTTTAAACATGGAACAATGCATATCACCGTGTAGGTCTTTTAAAGACGAAGTGATTGATACTATATTATAATTCATTCTGTTTATAAGAGCAGAATCACGAACGTGTGAATTCTCTGTAGTTGAATTTTGCGAATTTTCCGCTGTTTTCAGAAATATACTCAAATAACTCCTCCATTTTCTGTTGAAACATGGAACAATGCATATCACCGTGTAGGTCTTTTAAAGACAAAGAGATTGATACTATATTTATTATAATTCATTATGTTTATAAGTGCAGAATCGCGAACGTGTAAATTTTCTGTAGTTGAATTTTGCGAATTTTTCGCTGTTTTCGGAAATATACACAAATAACTCCTCCATTTTCTGTTGACACATGGAATAATGCATATCACCGTGTAGGTCTTTTAAAGACGAAGAGATTGATACTATATTTATTATAATTTATTATGTTTATAAGTGCAGAATCGCGAACGTGTAAATTTTCTTTATTTTAATTTTGCGATTTTTCCGCTGTTTTTGGAAATATACCCAAATAACACCTCAATTTAATGTTGAAACATGGAACAATGCATATCACCGTGTAGGTCTTTTAAAGACGAAGAGATTGATACTATATTTATTATAATTCATTCTGTTTATAAGAGCAGAATCACGAAAGTGTGAATTTTCTGTAGTTGAATTTTGCGAATTTTCCGCTGTTTTCGGAAATATACTCAAATAACTCCTCCATTTTCTGTTGAAACATGGAACAATGCATATCACCGTGTAGGTCTTTTAAAGACAAAGAGATTGATACTATATTTATTATAATTCATTATGTTTATAAGAGCAGAATCACGAACGTGTAAATTTTCTGTAGTTGAATTTTGCGAATTTTCCGCTGTTTTCGGAAATATACCTAAATAACTCCTCCATTTTCTGTTGAAACATGGAACATTGCATATCACCGTGTAGGTCTTTTAAAGACGAAGAGTTTGATACTATATTTATTATAATTCATTCTGTTTATAAGAGCAGAATCGCGAACGTGTAAATTTTCTGTAGTTGAATTTTGCGAATTTTCCGCTTTTTTCGGAAATATACCCAAATAACTCCTCCATTTTCTGTTGAAACATGGATTAATGCATATCACCGTGTAGGTCTTTTAAAGACGAAGAGATTGATACTATATTTATTATAATTTATTCTGTTTATAAAAGCAGAATCGCGAACGTGTAAATTTTCTGTAGTTGAATTTTGCGAATTTTCCGCTGTTTTCCGAAATATACCCAAATAACTCCTCCATTTTCTGTTGAAACATGGAAGAATGCATATCACCGTGTAGGTCTTTAAAAAACGAAGAGATTGATACTATATTTATTATAATTCATTATGTTTATAAGAGCAGAATCGCGAACGTGTAAATTTTTTGTAGTTGATTTTTGCGAATTTTTAGCTGTTTTCGGAAATATACCCAAATAACTCCTCCATTTTCTGTTGAAACATGGAACAATGCATATCACCGTGTAGGTCTTTTAAAGACGAAGGTATTGATACTATATTTATTATAATTCATTACGTTTATAAGAGCAGAATCGGGAACGTGTAAATTTTCTGTAGTTGAATTTTTCGAATTTTCCGCTGTTTTCGGAAAGATTCAGTTCTCCCTCTGCTCCCACAGTGGACAGACGTTGAACGAGCTCCCTCTGCTTTCCCGCGGATACCGTCTAATTGTGCTTGTGGGGCCTTCGGCTTGCACCTGCCACAACCTAGGCGTATGCGCACAGGTCCCAGTGTTTTATCATCCGGATTAAATCTGGATAGAGATAAAGATTTAATTAAAATTGATAGAAATAACGAGATGCAAATGGACATGGACACGGCCCCCGGAACTTCACGTGAAGGAATTGACTGGACGGACGCTGAGCTATTCATGATAAGATGCATATTATCTGGAATGGATACTACTCCTGTGATAAAGCAGTACCCTCGAGTCTACAATCACCAACAAAAAGGTATGAGATTTGACGATATTGTTACCGATTTTAAGGAACTGGATATTCAGGATAATAGGAATAATCTTAATGAAAATCCCCCTAAAAAATTAAGAGCAAGTGAAAATTTCTTAAACCCCCCAATTAGATTAACGGCCAAAAGGCCTATTTCAACTAACAATATGCAAAATAATATTAGATTAGGAAATAGATATGCTGTGTTTAATCAACTACCTAGTAGTAATGAATCTGAAAATGAAATAATTAATGAAAATAACCAGGATAAAGTAGTTAAAATTAAACATATTACTATTGTTAAAAAAGATAATTATAGAACTACTCTTGACGATATGGAAAAAGCTAATAATAAGTTTCATGCAAAGCACAGTGGCGAATTTATAAAAATCCAACCTGAAACGGCTGACGATCACAGAAAAATAACTAAGTATCTGCAAGAAAATAATATTGAGGGCTTTATTCTTCCTTTAGGGCAGAGCAGGCCAATTAAAAAAGTTATTAGAGGCCTACCTATCGATTCCACCACCGACGAAATAGTAGAAGAATTAACGGAAAAACACGGATTCCAAATATTAAAATGTGTTCAAATGATCAGTAAACGTACGAACTTAAAACTTCCCCTATTTCTCATCCACCTCTCTCCAATCCCCTGTAGCAGTGATATTATCAATCTAGATAAGCTTCTCCACTTTAAAATCAGCATAGAAAATTACCGTTCCCCTTTCAAAGTCATGCAATGCCACAGATGTCAATATTTTCACCATCATAGCGAGCATTGCATGATGAAAGAGCGTTGTGTAAAATGCGCTGGACCCCATCACTACAAGGATTGCGATAAAGGAGATAAGTTAGAAAAAGAGGATCTAAAATGTTGTAACTGCGGAGGTAATCATCCTGCTAGCTACAGGGGCTGCCCAAAATTTCCGAAACCAAGAATAAACCAAGCTAACTTAAATTCGAATAATAATCAAATGAGAACTTATGCTAGAGTACTAAATAATGTCCCTAGTCAGGTAGAAAATTCTACTGTACAGCCAATTGAGGAAGGAGCCGCCATTACGGCAGCCATGTTAAGAAACGCCAACTCTCAGCCCAGAAACGATAACTCCAATCAAAATCAGATAGAAGGAATTAACGAAATAAACATCATCCTTAGTGAAATTAAAAACATGCTTGGAATCAATCACTTCAGCGAATTAGCAAATAAACTCGCTGAAATTAGAGATGGGATGAAGAAATGTAACTCTAAGGAACAAGCGCTGATGTACTTCATCAGCCGAACTGAAGTAATTAGCTCACTCGCACCGTAATGGCCGCCTCGCACGCTTCGCTCACTGTGTTCGCATGGAACTGTAACGGAATTAAGTCTAAGGTTCACGAGTTCCGTGAATTTATAAATGAGCACGCTCCCGATATTATTCTCCTCCAAGAAACCAAACTCAGACCAAGTGATAAGCTTAACATATTAAACTACCACACATATAGGTATGACTTCCCTAGTCAAAATCAAGCTATGAGGGGTACTGCCGTCATTATTAAACGATCTATCCCGCACCATGAAACGGTGATCCCTGCCCTTAAAATTATTAATGCAAATGCTATCAACGTTAAATTTCCCAACTGTCCTTATTATACTATTATCTCAACTTACATTCCTCCCCTTAAAAATGTTAATGATGTTAAAAATGACTTAAATATTTTAAATAACTTAAATAATAACACCATAATTTTTGGTGATCTTAACGCCACTCACATTGCCTGGAATTGCCCCCAGAACAATGAATATGGCCACTTAATTTATAATCTAGCTGACAATAGTGACTTTGATATTCTTGCCCCTCAAGTCCCCACTCATTACTCTAGAATTGCTGGTACTACTATTGATTTTGCCCTTATTAAAGGTATCCCCCATAACATCAATATTGAAACTGTTTGTGAACTCACTTCGGATCATAACCCCGTTAAGTTAACTATTGAAATAAATTCTAATTTTTACCATAATACCCCTAAAACTTTTGTTAATTGGAGTGAGTTTAAAAGTAACTTAAATAGCCTTCCCTTTAATATCCCTGATCTTAATAGCCCTACCGACATCGATAACCTTGTTGATAGCATTACTTCTGATATTAGACTTAGCGTAACCAGCAGCACCACAGTCATACCTGACACAAACAACACCCCTAACGATAGGCACTTAAAAATATTAATTAATAATAAAAACAGAACAAGACACGCATGGCAGCAAAATAGAACACCTCACAATAAGACTATAATGAATAATGCCCAGCAATCACTTAAATATTATCTCAGAGACAAAGCAAACAATAGCTGGAACAATTACTTAAATTCTCTTGAAACCTCTGACAAATCCATTTGGAGAGCAGCCAACAGGTTTAAAAATAAATATAATAAAATTCCTCCCTTGGTTGATAATGTTAATAATAGTATTTGCTCTACGGATGATGATAAGTGTAACTTAATTGCTAATACTCTTGCCAATAACTTTATCCTCAATCCAGTGACAGATGGAAGTACTGAAAACGTTGTTAACACTAACGTTGCTAACTTTAAAAATAATCGCAGCATTGATAATAGCTATGAATATTTTGATCCTAGAGAATTGCTAGAAATTATCAATAAACTTAAAACGAAAAAATCCCCGGGTTATGATAAAATCACTAACCTCATGCTTAAAAGTCTCCCCCTGTCCTTTAAATTTAAAATTTATTACTTAATTAATGCTATTTTAAAACTAAACTATTTCCCTACTAAATGGAAAAATTCCATAGTTATCCCTATTCCCAAATCAGGCAAAAAGCATAATGACCCTAATAATTACAGGCCTATAAGTCTACTTTGCTCTATCAGCAAAATTGCTGAGAAAATATTAGTTAACAGAATTAATAGCCACATAAATGATAATAACATTTTAATACCCTACCAATATGGTTTTAGATCCAAACTCTCTGCTCCTCATCAAGTGTACAGGCTCACGGAAATTCTAGCTGACTCTAAGATCAAAAACTTTTCAACTGCTGCGTTATTTTTAGATGTAGCCAGGGCTTTCGACAAGATCTGGATTGATGGACTTATTCATAAATTAATTAATTATAACTTCCCTAGCTACCTCATCCACATTATTATCTCTTATCTAAGTAATAGAACATTTCAAATTAAAATTAATGACTCTCTATCTAATGTTAAAAATATGTATAGTGGTGTCCCTCAAGGATCTATAATTGGCCCTATCTTATTCAATCTCTACATAAATGATATTCCCCAAATTAATACTACTAAAATTGCAGTCTTTGCTGACGATACAGCTATTTTCTCCACCAATAAAAGTTATAAATATGCCGTTAAAGCTGTCAATAATCATCTTAAACTTATTACTACCTGGCTCTCTAAATGGAAAATCAAACTAAATACTGATAAATGCGAAGCTGTCATGTTCACCAGAAAACGCAACAGCACTTACAACGACACCAAAATATTCATTGGAAACACAGCTATCCCTTGGTCCAACACTGTAAAATACCTCGGCGTTACCCTTGATAAAAATCTCACTTGGAAACAACATACACTAAATATTAAAAATAAATTTCGAGCTGCTAAACGTGCCCTCTTCCCCCTAATTGCTCGAAATAGTAAATTGAATTTTAATAACAAGTTGCTCATTTATAAATCCTATCTTCGTCCTTTACTAACTTATGCAAGTCCCGCATGGTCATACGCAGCTGAGTCTCATATTAAAACTTTATCTGCTGCCCAAAACATCATAATAAGACAAATCACTAAATCCCCTTGGTACTATCGCAATAAAGAGATCCACAGGGAAATTGATCTCCCCAGTCTTCCAAATTTTCTTAAGTCCTTAGCCACAAATTTCCATTCTAATCTTAGCATTGACCACTTATTGGACTTAGCCCAATATGACCATGCGGATCCTGCTAATGCCAAACGGCCCCTTGCCGTTCTCAGCAGAAATGTCGAGTAATTCTATTGGTCCTCATCGACCAACCAAATTTCTCCTAGCAAAAGGCTCAATCCCCCCCCCCCTCGAACTTAGGCAGATTTTCTCTCCTAAGTCTGAAAGTTCTGTGAGCTCACTGATAGCTCTCTGTGGAGTCCGCTCCTGAGTTTGCTGTAATTTCATTGGCTCTCAAAGACCCAATAGAATTTCTACTTTATCCAAGCAGGATCCTTACTGTGAGTTGATCCAGATAGATCCTACTTGTGTTTGACCTTCACATCTGCTGAGATTCCTTCATCATTA
>JAGEOH010000236.1:0-68750 GCA_032207245.1 Pardosa pseudoannulata | reverse complement strand
ACTTCGACGATATTAACGAAACTACTTAAAGTACGTTAATGAAACTTTCTAGTATAGCCTAAAACCGTGTTTTACGCTATTTAAGCAAGTGTAATGTCGAGAGCTTGAGTAGTTCGCTTAAAATCGCTTGTTTCTCAAAATTGACTTTTAGCGTCTAAACAGGCCAAATATACAAGTTCGACGATATTAACGAAACTACTTAAAGTACGTTAATGAAACTCTCCAGTATAGCCTAAAACCGTGTTTTAAGCTATAAGCAAGTCTAATGACAAGAGCTTGAGTAGTTCGCTTAAAATCGCTTGTTTCTCAAAATTGACTTTTAGCGTCTAAACAGGCCAAATATACAAGTTCGACGATATTAACGAAACTACTTAAAGTACGTTAATGAAACTCTCCAGTATAGCCTAAAACCGTGTTTTAAGCTATATAAGCAAGTCTAATGACAAGAGCTTGAGTAGTTCGCTTAAAATCGCTTGTCTCTCAAAATTGACTTTTAGCGTCTAATCAGTCCAAATATACAAGTTCGACGATATTAACGAAACTACTTAAAGTACGTTAATGAAACTCTCCAGTATAGCCTAAAACCGTGTTTTAAGCTATATAAGCAAGTCTAATGACAAGAGCTTGAGTAGTTCGCTTAAAATCGCTTGTCTCTCAAAATTGACTTTTAGCGTCTAATCAGTCCAAATATACAAGTTCGACGATATTAACGAAACTACTTAAAGTACGTTAATGAAACTCTCCAGTATAGCCTAAAACCGTGTTTTAAGCTATATAAGCAAGTCTAATGACAAGAGCTTGAGTAGTTCGCTTAAAATCGCTTGTCTCTCAAAATTGACTTTTAGCGTCTAATCAGTCCAAATATACAAGTTCGACGATATTAACGAAACTACTTAAAGTACGTTAATGAAACTCTCCAGTATAGCCTAAAACCGTGTTTTAAGCTATATAAGCAAGTCTAATGACAAGAGCTTGAGTAGTTCGCTTAAAATCGCTTGTCTCTCAAAATTGACTTTTAGCGTCTAAACAGGCCAAATATACAAGTTCGACGATATTAACGAAACTACTTAAAGTACGTTAATGAAACTCTCCAGTATAGCCTAAAACCGTGTTTTAAGCTATATAAGCAAGTCTAATGACAAGAGCTTGAGTAGTTCGCTTAAAATCGCTTGTCTCTCAAAATTGACTTTTAGCGTCTAAACAGGCCAAATATACAAGTTCGACGATATTAACGAAACTACTTAAAGTACGTTAATGAAACTCTCCAGTATAGCCTAAAACCGTGTTTTAAGCTATATAAGCAAGTCTAATGACAAGAGCTTGAGTAGTTCGCTTAAAATCGCTTGTTTCTCAAAATTGACTTTTAGCGTCTAAACAGGCCAAATATACAAGTTCGACGATATTAACGAAACTACTTAAAGTACGTTAATGAAACTCTCCAGTATAGCCTAAAACCGTGTTTTAAGCTATATAAGCAAGTCTAATGACAAGAGCTTGAGTAGTTCGCTTAAAATCGCTTGTCTCTCAAAATTGACTTTTAGCACCTAAACAGGCCAAATATACAACTTCGACGATATTAACGAAACTACTTAAAGTACGTTAATGAAACTTTCTAGTATAGCCTAAAACCGTGTTTTACGCTATTTAAGCAAGTGTAATGTCGAGAGCTTGAGTAGTTCGCTTAAAATCGCTTGTTTCTCAAAATTGACTTTTAGCGTCTAAACAGGCCAAATATACAAGTTCGACGATATTAACGAAACTACTTAAAGTACGTTAATGAAACTCTCCAGTATAGCCTAAAACCGTGTTTTAAGCTATATAAGCAAGTCTAATGACAAGAGCTTGAGTAGTTAGCTTAAAATCGCTTGTCTCTCAAAATTGACTTTTAGCGTCTAAACAGGCCAAATATACAAGTTCGACGATATTAACGAAACTACTTAAAGTACGTTAATGAAACTCTCCAGTATAGCCTAAAACCGTGTTTTAAGCTATATAAGCAAGTCTAATGACAAGAGCTTGAGTAGTTCGCTTAAAATCGCTTGTCTCTCAAAATTGACTTTTAGCGTCTAAACAGGCCAAATATACAAGTTCGACGATATTAACGAAACTACTTAAAGTACGTTAATGAAACTCTCCAGTATAGCCTAAAACCGTGTTTTAAGCTATATAAGCAAGTCTAATGACAAGAGCTTGAGTAGTTCGCTTAAAATCGCTTGTTTCTCAAAATTGACTTTTAGCGTCTAAACAGGCCAAATATACAAGTTCGACGATATTAACGAAACTACTTAAAGTACGTTAATGAAACTCTCCAGTATAGCCTAAAACCGTGTTTTAAGCTATATAAGCAAGTCTAATGACAAGAGCTTGAGTAGTTCGCTTAAAATCGCTTGTTTCTCAAAATTGACTTTTTGCGTCTAAACAGGCCAAATATACAAGTTCGACGATATTAACGAAACTACTTAAAGTACGTTAATGAAACTCTCCAGTATAGCCTAAAACCGTGTTTTAAGCTATATAAGCAAGTCTAATGACAAGAGCTTGAGTAGTTCGCTTAAAATCGCTTGTTTCTCAAAATTGACTTTTAGCGTCTAAACAGGCCAAATATACAAGTTCGACGATATTAACGAAACTACTTAAAGTACGTTAATGAAACTCTCCAGTATAGCCTAAAACCGTGTTTTAAGCTATATAAGCAAGTCTAATGACAAGAGCTTGAGTAGTTCGCTTAAAATCGCTTGTCTCTCAAAATTGACTTTTAGCGTCTAAACAGGCCAAATATACAAGTTCGACGATATTAACGAAACTACTTAAAGTACGTTAATGAAACTCTCCAGTATAGCCTAAAACCGTGTTTTAAGCTATATAAGCAAGTCTAATGACAAGAGCTTGAGTAGTTCGCTTAAAATCGCTTGTCTCTCAAAATTGACTTTTAGCGTCTAAACAGGCCAAATATACAAGTTCGACGATATTAACGAAACTACTTAAAGTACGTTAATGAAACTCTCCAGTATAGCCTAAAACCGTGTTTTAAGCTATATAAGCAAGTCTAATGACAAGAGCTTGAGTAGTTCGCTTAAAATCGCTTGTCTCTCAAAATTGACTTTTAGCGTCTAAACAGGCCAAATATACAAGTTCGACGATATTAACGAAACTACTTAAAGTACGTTAATGAAACTCTCCAGTATAGCCTAAAACCGTGTTTTAAGCTATATAAGCAAGTCTAATGACAAGAGCTTGAGTAGTTCGCTTAAAATCGCTTGTCTCTCAAAATTGACTTTTAGCGTCTAAACAGGCCAAATATACAAGTTCGACGATATTAACGAAACTACTTAAAGTACGTTAATGAAACTCTCCAGTATAGCCTAAAACCGTGTTTTAAGCTATATAAGCAAGTCTAATGACAAGAGCTTGAGTAGTTCGCTTAAAATCGCTTGTCTCTCAAAATTGACTTTTAGCGTCTAATCAGGCCAAATATACAAGTTCGACGATATTAACGAAACTACTTAAAGTACGTTAATGAAACTCTCCAGTATAGCCTAAAACCGTGTTTTAAGCTATATAAGCAAGTCTAATGACAAGAGCTTGAGTAGTTCGCTTAAAATCGCTTGTCTCTCAAAATTGACTTTTAGCGTCTAATCAGTCCAAATATACAAGTTCGACGATATTAACGAAACTACTTAAAGTACGTTAATGAAACTCTCCAGTATAGCCTAAAACCGTGTTTTAAGCTATATAAGCAAGTCTAATGACAAGAGCTTGAGTAGTTCGCTTAAAATCGCTTGTCTCTCAAAATTGACTTTTAGCGTCTAAACAGGCCAAATATACAAGTTCGACGATATTAACGAAACTACTTAAAGTACGTTAATGAAACTCTCCAGTATAGCCTAAAACCGTGTTTTAAGCTATATAAGCAAGTCTAATGACAAGAGCTTGAGTAGTTCGCTTAAAATCGCTTGTTTCTCAAAATTGACTTTTAGCGTCTAAACAGGCCAAATATACAAGTTCGACGATATTAACGAAACTACTTAAAGTACGTTAATGAAACTCTCCAGTATAGCCTAAAACCGTGTTTTAAGCTATATAAGCAAGTCTAATGACAAGAGCTTGAGTAGTTCGCTTAAAATCGCTTGTCTCTCAAAATTGACTTTTAGCACCTAAACAGGCCAAATATACAAGTTCGACGATATTAACGAAACTACTTAAAGTACGTTAATGAAACTCTCCAGTATAGCCTAAAACCGTGTTTTACGCTATTTAAGCAAGTGTAATGTCGAGAGCTTGAGTAGTTCGCTTAAAATCGCTTGTCTCTCAAAATTGACTTTTAGCGTCTAATTAGTCCAAATATACAAGTTCGACGATATTAACGAAACTACTTAAAGTACGTTAATGAAACTCTCCAGTATAGCCTAAAACCGTGTTTTAAGCTATATAAGCAAGTCTAATGACAAGAGCTTGAGTAGTTCGCTTAAAATCGCTTGTCTCTCAAAATTGACTTTTAGCGTCTAAACAGGCCAAATATACAAGTTCGACGATATTAACGAAACTACTTAAAGTACGTTAATGAAACTCTCCAGTATAGCCTAAAACCGTGTTTTAAGCTATATAAGCAAGTCTAATGACAAGAGCTTGAGTAGTTCGCTTAAAATCGCTTGTCTCTCAAAATTGACTTTTAGCGTCTAAACAGGCCAAATATACAAGTTCGACGATATTAACGAAACTACTTAAAGTACGTTAATGAAACTCTCCAGTATAGCCTAAAACCGTGTTTTAAGCTATATAAGCAAGTCTAATGACAAGAGCTTGAGTAGTTCGCTTAAAATCGCTTGTTTCTCAAAATTGACTTTTAGCGTCTAAACAGGCCAAATATACAAGTTCGACGATATTAACGAAACTACTTAAAGTACGTTAATGAAACTCTCCAGTATAGCCTAAAACCGTGTTTTAAGCTATATAAGCAAGTCTAATGACAAGAGCTTGAGTAGTTCGCTTAAAATCGCTTGTTTCTCAAAATTGACTTTTAGCGTCTAAACAGGCCAAATATACAAGTTCGACGATATTAACGAAACTACTTAAAGTACGTTAATGAAACTCTCCAGTATAGCCTAAAACCGTGTTTTAAGCTATATAAGCAAGTCTAATGACAAGAGCTTGAGTAGTTCGCTTAAAATCGCTTGTCTCTCAAAATTGACTTTTAGCGTCTAAACAGGCCAAATATACAAGTTCGACGATATTAACGAAACTACTTAAAGTACGTTAATGAAACTCTCCAGTATAGCCTAAAACCGTGTTTTAAGCTATATAAGCAAGTCTAATGACAAGAGCTTGAGTAGTTCGCTTAAAATCGCTTGTTTCTCAAAATTGACTTTTAGCGTCTAAACAGGCCAAATATACAAGTTCGACGATATTAACGAAACTACTTAAAGTACGTTAATGAAACTCTCCAGTATAGCCTAAAACCGTGTTTTAAGCTATATAAGCAAGTCTAATGACAAGAGCTTGAGTAGTTCGCTTAAAATCGCTTGTCTCTCAAAATTGACTTTTAGCGTCTAAACAGGCCAAATATACAAGTTCGACGATATTAACGAAACTACTTAAAGTACGTTAATGAAACTCTCCAGTATAGCCTAAAACCGTGTTTTAAGCTATATAAGCAAGTCTAATGACAAGAGCTTGAGTAGTTCGCTTAAAATCGCTTGTCTCTCAAAATTGACTTTTAGCGTCTAAACAGGCCAAATATACAAGTTCGACGATATTAACGAAACTACTTAAAGTACGTTAATGAAACTCTCCAGTATAGCCTAAAACCGTGTTTTAAGCTATATAAGCAAGTCTAATGACAAGAGCTTGAGTAGTTCGCTTAAAATCGCTTGTCTCTCAAAATTGACTTTTAGCGTCTAAACAGGCCAAATATACAAGTTCGACGATATTAACGAAACTACTTAAAGTACGTTAATGAAACTCTCCAGTATAGCCTAAAACCGTGTTTTAAGCTATATAAGCAAGTCTAATGACAAGAGCTTGAGTAGTTCGCTTAAAATCGCTTGTTTCTCAAAATTGACTTTTAGCGTCTAAACAGGCCAAATATACAAGTTCGACGATATTAACGAAACTACTTAAAGTACGTTAATGAAACTCTCCAGTATAGCCTAAAACCGTGTTTTAAGCTATATAAGCAAGTCTAATGACAAGAGCTTGAGTAGTTCGCTTAAAATCGCTTGTCTCTCAAAATTGACTTTTAGCGTCTAAACAGGCCAAATATACAAGTTCGACGATATTAACGAAACTACTTAAAGTACGTTAATGAAACTCTCCAGTATAGCCTAAAACCGTGTTTTAAGCTATATAAGCAAGTCTAATGACAAGAGCTTGAGTAGTTCGCTTAAAATCGCTTGTTTCTCAAAATTGACTTTTAGCGTCTAAACAGGCCAAATATACAAGTTCGACGATATTAACGAAACTACTTAAAGTACGTTAATGAAACTCTCCAGTATAGCCTAAAACCGTGTTTTAAGCTATATAAGCAAGTCTAATGACAAGAGCTTGAGTAGTTCGCTTAAAATCGCTTGTTTCTCAAAATTGACTTTTAGCGTCTAAACAGGCCAAATATACAAGTTCGACGATATTAACGAAACTACTTAAAGTACGTTAATGAAACTCTCCAGTATAGCCTAAAACCGTGTTTTAAGCTATATAAGCAAGTCTAATGACAAGAGCTTGAGTAGTTCGCTTAAAATCGCTTGTCTCTCAAAATTGACTTTTAGCGTCTAAACAGGCCAAATATACAAGTTCGACGATATTAACGAAACTACTTAAAGTACGTTAATGAAACTCTCCAGTATAGCCTAAAACCGTGTTTTAAGCTATATAAGCAAGTCTAATGACAAGAGCTTGAGTAGTTCGCTTAAAATCGCTTGTTTCTCAAAATTGACTTTTAGCGTCTAAACAGGCCAAATATACAAGTTCGACGATATTAACGAAACTACTTAAAGTACGTTAATGAAACTCTCCAGTATAGCCTAAAACCGTGTTTTAAGCTATATAAGCAAGTCTAATGACAAGAGCTTGAGTAGTTCGCTTAAAATCGCTTGTTTCTCAAAATTGACTTTTAGCGTCTAAACAGGCCAAATATACAAGTTCGACGATATTAACGAAACTACTTAAAGTACGTTAATGAAACTCTCCAGTATAGCCTAAAACCGTGTTTTAAGCTATATAAGCAAGTCTAATGACAAGAGCTTGAGTAGTTCGCTTAAAATCGCTTGTCTCTCAAAATTGACTTTTAGCGTCTAAACAGGCCAAATATACAAGTTCGACGATATTAACGAAACTACTTAAAGTACGTTAATGAAACTCTCCAGTATAGCCTAAAACCGTGTTTTAAGCTATATAAGCAAGTCTAATGACAAGAGCTTGAGTAGTTCGCTTAAAATCGCTTGTCTCTCAAAATTGACTTTTAGCGTCTAAACAGGCCAAATATACAAGTTCGACGATATTAACGAAACTACTTAAAGTACGTTAATGAAACTCTCCAGTATAGCCTAAAACCGTGTTTTAAGCTATATAAGCAAGTCTAATGACAAGAGCTTGAGTAGTTCGCTTAAAATCGCTTGTCTCTCAAAATTGACTTTTAGCGTCTAATTAGTCCAAATATACAAGTTCGACGATATTAACGAAACTACTTAAAGTACGTTAATGAAACTCTCCAGTATAGCCTAAAACCGTGTTTTAAGCTATATAAGCAAGTCTAATGACAAGAGCTTGAGTAGTTCGCTTAAAATCGCTTGTTTCTCAAAATTGACTTTTAGCGTCTAAACAGGCCAAATATACAAGTTCGACGATATTAACGAAACTACTTAAAGTACGTTAATGAAACTCTCCAGTATAGCCTAAAACCGTGTTTTAAGCTATATAAGCAAGTCTAATGACAAGAGCTTGAGTAGTTCGCTTAAAATCGCTTGTCTCTCAAAATTGACTTTTAGCACCTAAACAGGCCAAATATACAACTTCGACGATATTAACGAAACTACTTAAAGTCCGTTAATGAAACTCTCCAGTATAGCCTAAAACCGTGTTTTAAGCTATATAAGCAAGTCTAATGACAAGAGCTTGAGTAGTTCGCTTAAAATCGCTTGTTTCTCAAAATTGACTTTTAGCGTCTAAACAGTCCAAATATACAAGTTCGACGATATTAACGAAACTACTTAAAGTACGTTAATGAAACTTTCCAGTATAGCCTAAAACCGTGTTTTAAGCTATATAAGCAAGTCTAATGACAAGAGCTTGAGTAGTTCGCTTAAAATCGCTTGTTTCTCAAAATTGACTTTTAGCGTCTAAACAGGCCAAATATACAAGTTCGACGATATTAACGAAACTACTTAAAGTACGTTAATGAAACTCTCCAGTATAGCCTAAAACCGTGTTTTAAGCTATATAAGCAAGTCTAATGACAAGAGCTTGAGTAGTTCGCTTAAAATCGCTTGTCTCTCAAAATTGACTTTTAGCGTCTAAACAGGCCAAATATACAAGTTCGACGATATTAACGAAACTACTTAAAGTACGTTAATGAAACTCTCCAGTATAGCCTAAAACCGTGTTTTAAGCTATATAAGCAAGTCTAATGACAAGAGCTTGAGTAGTTCGCTTAAAATCGCTTGTCTCTCAAAATTGACTTTTAGCGTCTAAACAGGCCAAATATACAAGTTCGACGATATTAACGAAACTACTTAAAGTACGTTAATGAAACTCTCCAGTATAGCCTAAAACCGTGTTTTACGCTATTTAAGCAAGTCTAATGACAAGAGCTTGAGTAGTTCGCTTAAAATCGCTTGTTTCTCAAAATTGACTTTTAGCGTCTAAACAGTCCAAATATACAAGTTCGACGATATTAACGAAACTACTTAAAGTACGTTAATGAAACTCTCTAGTATAGCCTAAAACCGTGTTTTATGCTATATAAGCAAGTCTAATGACGAGAGCTTGAGTAGTTCGCTTAAAATCGCTTGTTTCTCAAAATTGACTTTTAGCGTCTAAACAGGCCAAATATACAAGTTCGACGATATTAACGAAACTACTTAAAGTACGTTAATGAAACTCTCCAGTATAGCCTAAAACCGTGTTTTAAGCTATATAAGCAAGTCTAATGACAAGAGCTTGAGTAGTTCGCTTAAAATCGCTTGTTTCTCAAAATTGACTTTTAGCGTCTAAACAGGCCAAATATACAAGTTCGACGATATTAACGAAACTACTTAAAGTACGTTAATGAAACTCTCCAGTATAGCCTAAAACCGTGTTTTAAGCTATATAAGCAAGTCTAATGACAAGAGCTTGAGTAGTTCGCTTAAAATCGCTTGTTTCTCAAAATTGACTTTTAGCGTCTAAACAGGCCAAATATACAAGTTCGACGATATTAACGAAACTACTTAAAGTACGTTAATGAAACTCTCCAGTATAGCCTAAAACCGTGTTTTAAGCTATATAAGCAAGTCTAATGACAAGAGCTTGAGTAGTTCGCTTAAAATCGCTTGTCTCTCAAAATTGACTTTTAGCGTCTAAACAGGCCAAATATACAAGTTCGACGATATTAACGAAACTACTTAAAGTACGTTAATGAAACTCTCCAGTATAGCCTAAAACCGTGTTTTAAGCTATATAAGCAAGTCTAATGACAAGAGCTTGAGTAGTTCGCTTAAAATCGCTTGTCTCTCAAAATTGACTTTTAGCGTCTAAACAGGCCAAATATACAAGTTCGACGATATTAACGAAACTACTTAAAGTACGTTAATGAAACTCTCCAGTATAGCCTAAAACCGTGTTTTAAGCTATATAAGCAAGTCTAATGACAAGAGCTTGAGTAGTTCGCTTAAAATCGCTTGTCTCTCAAAATTGACTTTTAGCGTCTAAACAGGCCAAATATACAAGTTCGACGATATTAACGAAACTACTTAAAGTACGTTAATGAAACTCTCCAGTATAGCCTAAAACCGTGTTTTAAACTATATAAGCAAGTCTAATGACAAGAGCTTGAGTAGTTCGCTTAAAATCGCTTGTCTCTCAAAATTGACTTTTAGCGTCTAAACAGGCCAAATATACAAGTTCGACGATATTAACGAAACTACTTAAAGTACGTTAATGAAACTCTCCAGTATAGCCTAAAACCGTGTTTTAAGCTATATAAGCAAGTCTAATGACAAGAGCTTGAGTAGTTCGCTTAAAATCGCTTGTCTCTCAAAATTGACTTTTAGCGTCTAAACAGGCCAAATATACAAGTTCGACGATATTAACGAAACTACTTAAAGTACGTTAATGAAACTCTCCAGTATAGCCTAAAACCGTGTTTTAAGCTATATAAGCAAGTCTAATGACAAGAGCTTGAGTAGTTCGCTTAAAATCGCTTGTCTCTCAAAATTGACTTTTAGCGTCTAATCAGTCCAAATATACAAGTTCGACGATATTAACGAAACTACTTAAAGTACGTTAATGAAACTCTCCAGTATAGCCTAAAACCGTTTTTTAAGCTATATAAGCAAGTCTAATGACAAGAGCTTGAGTAGTTCGCTTAAAATCGCTTGTCTCTCAAAATTGACTTTTAGCGTCTAAACAGGCCAAATATACAAGTTCGACGATATTAACGAAACTACTTAAAGTACGTTAATGAAACTCTCCAGTATAGCCTAAAACCGTGTTTTAAGCTATATAAGCAAGTCTAATGACAAGAGCTTGAGTAGTTCGCTTAAAATCGCTTGTCTCTCAAAATTGACTTTTAGCGTCTAATCAGTCCAAATATACAAGTTCGACGATATTAACGAAACTACTTAAAGTACGTTAATGAAACTCTCCAGTATAGCCTAAAACCGTGTTTTAAGCTATATAAGCAAGTCTAATGACAAGAGCTTGAGTAGTTCGCTTAAAATCGCTTGTTTCTCAAAATTGACTTTTAGCGTCTAAACAGGCCAAATATACAAGTTCGACGATATTAACGAAACTACTTAAAGTACGTTAATGAAACTCTCCAGTATAGCCTAAAACCGTGTTTTAAGCTATATAAGCAAGTCTAATGACAAGAGCTTGAGTAGTTCGCTTAAAATCGCTTGTTTCTCAAAATTGACTTTTAGCGTCTAAACAGTCCAAATATACAAGTTCGACGATATTAACGAAACTACTTAAAGTACGTTAATGAAACTCTCCAGTATAGCCTAAAACCGTGTTTTAAGCTATATAAGCAAGTCTAATGACAAGAGCTTGAGTAGTTCGCTTAAAATCGCTTGTCTCTCAAAATTGACTTTTAGCGTCTAAACAGGCCAAATATACAAGTTCGACGATATTAACGAAACTACTTAAAGTACGTTAATGAAACTCTCCAGTATAGCCTAAAACCGTGTTTTAAGCTATATAAGCAAGTCTAATGACAAGAGCTTGAGTAGTTCGCTTAAAATCGCTTGTTTCTCAAAATTGACTTTTAGCGTCTAATAAGTCCAAATATACAAGTTCGACGATATTAACGAAACTACTTAAAGTACGTTAATGAAACTCTCCAGTATAGCCTAAAACCGTGTTTTAAGCTATATAAGCAAGTCTAATGACAAGAGCTTGAGTAGTTCGCTTAAAATCGCTTGTTTCTCAAAATTGACTTTTAGCGTCTAAACAGGCCAAATATACAAGTTCGACGATATTAACGAAACTACTTAAAGTACGTTAATGAAACTCTCCAGTATAGCCTAAAACCGTGTTTTAAGCTATATAAGCAAGTCTAATGACAAGAGCTTGAGTAGTTCGCTTAAAATCGCTTGTGTCTCAAAATTGACTTTTAGCGTCTAAACAGGCCAAATATACAAGTTCGACGATATTAACGAAACTACTTAAAGTACGTTAATGAAACTCTCCAGTATAGCCTAAAACCGTGTTTTAAGCTATATAAGCAAGTCTAATGACAAGAGCTTGAGTAGTTCGCTTAAAATCGCTTGTCTCTCAAAATTGACTTTTAGCGTCTAATCAGTCCAAATATACAAGTTCGACGATATTAACGAAACTACTTAAAGTACGTTAATGAAACTCTCCAGTATAGCCTAAAACCGTGTTTTAAGCTATATAAGCAAGTCTAATGACAAGAGCTTGAGTAGTTCGCTTAAAATCGCTTGTCTCTCAAAATTGACTTTTAGCGTCTAAACAGGCCAAATATACAAGTTCGACGATATTAACGAAACTACTTAAAGTACGTTAATGAAACTCTCCAGTATAGCCTAAAACCGTGTTTTAAGCTATATAAGCAAGTCTAATGACAAGAGCTTGAGTAGTTCGCTTAAAATCGCTTGTCTCTCAAAATTGACTTTTAGCGTCTAAACAGGCCAAATATACAAGTTCGACGATATTAACGAAACTACTTAAAGTACGTTAATGAAACTCTCCAGTATAGCCTAAAACCGTGTTTTAAGCTATATAAGCAAGTCTAATGACAAGAGCTTGAGTAGTTCGCTTAAAATCGCTTGTCTCTCAAAATTGACTTTTAGCGTCTAAACAGGCCAAATATACAAGTTCGACGATATTAACGAAACTACTTAAAGTACGTTAATGAAACTCTCCAGTATAGCCTAAAACCGTGTTTTAAGCTATATAAGCAAGTCTAATGACAAGAGCTTGAGTAGTTCGCTTAAAATCGCTTGTCTCTCAAAATTGACTTTTAGCGTCTAAACAGGCCAAATATACAAGTTCGACGATATTAACGAAACTACTTAAAGTACGTTAATGAAACTCTCCAGTATAGCCTAAAACCGTGTTTTAAGCTATATAAGCAAGTCTAATGACAAGAGCTTGAGTAGTTCGCTTAAAATCGCTTGTTTCTCTCAAAATTGACTTTTAGCGTCTAAACAGGCCAAATATACAAGTTCGACGATATTAACGAAACTACTTAAAGTACGTTAATGAAACTCTCCAGTATAGCCTAAAACCGTGTTTTAAGCTATATAAGCAAGTCTAATGACAAGAGCTTGAGTAGTTCGCTTAAAATCGCTTGTCTCTCAAAATTGACTTTTAGCGTCTAAACAGGCCAAATATACAAGTTCGACGATATTAACGAAACTACTTAAAGTACGTTAATGAAACTCTCCAGTATAGCCTAAAACCGTGTTTTAACCGTGTTTTAAGCTATATAAGCAAGTCTAATGACAAGAGCTTGAGTAGTTCGCTTAAAATCGCTTGTCTCTCAAAATTGACTTTTAGCGTCTAAACAGGCCAAATATACAAGTTCGACGATATTAACGAAACTACTTAAAGTACGTTAATGAAACTCTCCAGTATAGCCTAAAACCGTGTTTTAAGCTATATAAGCAAGTCTAATGACAAGAGCTTGAGTAGTTCGCTTAAAATCGCTTGTCTCTCAAAATTGACTTTTAGCGTCTAAACAGGCCAAATATACAAGTTCGACGATATTAACGAAACTACTTAAAGTACGTTAATGAAACTCTCCAGTATAGCCTAAAACCGTGTTTTAAGCTATATAAGCAAGTCTAATGACAAGAGCTTGAGTAGTTCGCTTAAAATCGCTTGTTTCTCAAAATTGACTTTTAGCGTCTAAACAGGCCAAATATACAAGTTCGACGATATTAACGAAACTACTTAAAGTACGTTAATGAAACTCTCCAGTATAGCCTAAAACCGTGTTTTAAGCTATATAAGCAAGTCTAATGACAAGAGCTTGAGTAGTTCGCTTAAAATCGCTTGTTTCTCAAAATTGACTTTTAGCGTCTAAACAGGCCAAATATACAAGTTCGACGATATTAACGAAACTACTTAAAGTACGTTAATGAAACTCTCCAGTATAGCCTAAAACCGTGTTTTAAGCTATATAAGCAAGTCTAATGACAAGAGCTTGAGTAGTTCGCTTAAAATCGCTTGTTTCTCAAAATTGACTTTTAGCGTCTAAACAGGCCAAATATACAAGTTCGACGATATTAACGAAACTACTTAAAGTACGTTAATGAAACTCTCCAGTATAGCCTAAAACCGTGTTTTAAGCTATATAAGCAAGTCTAATGACAAGAGCTTGAGTAGTTCGCTTAAAATCGCTTGTTTCTCAAAATTGACTTTTAGCGTCTAAACAGGCCAAATATACAAGTTCGACGATATTAACGAAACTACTTAAAGTACGTTAATGAAACTCTCCAGTATAGCCTAAAACCGTGTTTTAAGCTATATAAGCAAGTCTAATGACAAGAGCTTGAGTAGTTCGCTTAAAATCGCTTGTCTCTCAAAATTGACTTTTAGCGTCTAAACAGGCCAAATATACAAGTTCGACGATATTAACGAAACTACTTAAAGTACGTTAATGAAACTCTCCAGTATAGCCTAAAACCGTGTTTTAAGCTATATAAGCAAGTCTAATGACAAGAGCTTGAGTAGTTCGCTTAAAATCGCTTGTCTCTCAAAATTGACTTTTAGCGTCTAAACAGGCCAAATATACAAGTTCGACGATATTAACGAAACTACTTAAAGTACGTTAATGAAACTCTCCAGTATAGCCTAAAACCGTGTTTTAAGCTATATAAGCAAGTCTAATGACAAGAGCTTGAGTAGTTCGCTTAAAATCGCTTGTTTCTCAAAATTGACTTTTAGCGTCTAAACAGGCCAAATATACAAGTTCGACGATATTAACGAAACTACTTAAAGTACGTTAATGAAACTCTCCAGTATAGCCTAAAACCGTGTTTTAAGCTATATAAGCAAGTCTAATGACAAGAGCTTGAGTAGTTCGCTTAAAATCGCTTGTCTCTCAAAATTGACTTTTAGCGTCTAAACAGTCCAAATATACAAGTTCGACGATATTAACGAAACTACTTAAAGTACGTTAATGAAACTCTCCAGTATAGCCTAAAACCGTGTTTTAAGCTATATAAGCAAGTCTAATGACAAGACCTTGAGTAGTTCGCTTAAAATCGCTTGTTTCTCAAAATTGACTTTTAGCGTCTACACAGGCCAAATATACAAGTTCGACGATATTAACGAAACTACTTAAAGTACGTTAATGAAACTCTCCAGTATAGCCTAAAACCGTGTTTTAAGCTATATAAGCAAGTCTAATGACAAGAGCTTGAGTAGTTCGCTTAAAATCGCTTGTTTCTCAAAATTGACTTTTAGCGTCTAAACAGGCCAAATATACAAGTTCGACGATATTAACGAAACTACTTAAAGTACGTTAATGAAACTCTCCAGTATAGCCTAAAACCGTGTTTTAAGCTATATAAGCAAGTCTAATGACAAGAGCTTGAGTAGTTCGCTTAAAATCGCTTGTCTCTCAAAATTGACTTTTAGCGTCTAAACAGGCCAAATATACAAGTTCGACGATATTAACGAAACTACTTAAAGTACGTTAATGAAACTCTCCAGTATAGCCTAAAACCGTGTTTTAAGCTATATAAGCAAGTCTAATGACAAGAGCTTGAGTAGTTCGCTTAAAATCGCTTGTTTCTCAAAATTGACTTTTAGCGTCTAAACAGGCCAAATATACAAGTTCGACGATATTAACGAAACTACTTAAAGTACGTTAATGAAACTCTCCAGTATAGCCTAAAACCGTGTTTTAAGCTATATAAGCAAGTCTAATGACAAGAGCTTGAGTAGTTCGCTTAAAATCGCTTGTCTCTCAAAATTGACTTTTAGCGTCTAATCAGTCCAAATATACAACTTCGACGATATTAACGAAACTACTTAAAGTACGTTAATGAAACTTTCTAGTATAGCCTAAAACCGTGTTTTACGCTATTTAAGCAAGTGTAATGTCGAGAGCTTGAGTAGTTCGCTTAAAATCGCTTGTTTCTCAAAATTGACTTTTAGCGTCTAAACAGGCCAAATATACAAGTTCGACGATATTAACGAAACTACTTAAAGTACGTTAATGAAACTCTCCAGTATAGCCTAAAACCGTGTTTTAAGCTATATAAGCAAGTCTAATGACAAGAGCTTGAGTAGTTCGCTTAAAATCGCTTGTCTCTCAAAATTGACTTTTAGCGTCTAATCAGTCCAAATATACAAGTTCGACGATATTAACGAAACTACTTAAAGTACGTTAATGAAACTCTCCAGTATAGCCTAAAACCGTGTTTTAAGCTATATAAGCAAGTCTAATGACAAGAGCTTGAGTAGTTCGCTTAAAATCGCTTGTTTCTCAAAATTGACTTTTAGCGTCTAAACAGGCCAAATATACAAGTTCGACGATATTAACGAAACTACTTAAAGTACGTTAATGAAACTCTCCAGTATAGCCTAAAACCGTGTTTTAAGCTATATAAGCAAGTCTAATGACAAGAGCTTGAGTAGTTCGCTTAAAATCGCTTGTCTCTCAAAATTGACTTTTAGCGTCTAATTAGTCCAAATATACAAGTTCGACGATATTAACGAAACTACTTAAAGTACGTTAATGAAACTCTCCAGTATAGCCTAAAACCGTGTTTTAAGCTATATAAGCAAGTCTAATGACAAGAGCTTGAGTAGTTCGCTTAAAATCGCTTGTTTCTCAAAATTGACTTTTAGCGTCTAATCAGTCAAATATACAAGTTCGACGATATTAACGAAACTACTTAAAGTACGTTAATGAAACTCTCCAGTATAGCCTAAAACCGTGTTTTAAGCTATATAAGCAAGTCTAATGACAAGAGCTTGAGTAGTTCGCTTAAAATCGCTTGTTTCTCAAAATTGACTTTTAGCGTCTAAACAGGCCAAATATACAAGTTCGACGATATTAACGAAACTACTTAAAGTACGTTAATGAAACTCTCCAGTATAGCCTAAAACCGTGTTTTAAGCTATATAAGCAAGTCTAATGACAAGAGCTTGAGTAGTTCGCTTAAAATCGCTTGTTTCTCAAAATTGACTTTTAGCGTCTAAACAGGCCAAATATACAAGTTCGACGATATTAACGAAACTACTTAAAGTACGTTAATGAAACTCTCCAGTATAGCCTAAAACCGTGTTTTACGCTATTTAAGCAAGTCTAATGACAAGAGCTTGAGTAGTTCGCTTAAAATCGCTTGTTTCTCAAAATTGACTTTTAGCACCTAAACAGGCCAAATATACAACTTCGACGATATTAACGAAACTACTTAAAGTACGTTAATGAAACTTTCTAGTATAGCCTAAAACCGTGTTTTAAGCTATATAAGCAAGTCTAATGACAAGAGCTTGAGTAGTTCGCTTAAAATCGCTTGTTTCTCAAAATTGACTTTTAGCGTCTAAACAGGCCAAATATACAAGTTCGACGATATTAACGAAACTACTTAAAGTACGTTAATGAAACTCTCCAGTATAGCCTAAAACCGTGTTTTAAGCTATATAAGCAAGTCTAATGACAAGAGCTTGAGTAGTTCGCTTAAAATCGCTTGTCTCTCAAAATTGACTTTTAGCGTCTAATCAGTCCAAATATACAAGTTCGACGATATTAACGAAACTACTTAAAGTACGTTAATGAAACTCTCCAGTATAGCCTAAAACCGTGTTTTAAGCTATATAAGCAAGTCTAATGACAAGAGCTTGAGTAGTTCGCTTAAAATCGCTTGTTTCTCAAAATTGACTTTTAGCGTCTAAACAGGCCAAATATACAAGTTCGACGATATTAACGAAACTACTTAAAGTACGTTAATGAAACTCTCCAGTATAGCCTAAAACCGTGTTTTACGCTATTTAAGCAAGTCTAATGACAAGAGCTTGAGTAGTTCGCTTAAAATCGCTTGTTTCTCAAAATTGACTTTTAGCGTCTAAACAGGCCAAATATACAAGTTCGACGATATTAACGAAACTACTTAAAGTACGTTAATGAAACTCTCCAGTATAGCCTAAAACCGTGTTTTAAGCTATATAAGCAAGTCTAATGACAAGAGCTTGAGTAGTTCGCTTAAAATCGCTTGTTTCTCAAAATTGACTTTTAGCGTCTACACAGGCCAAATATACAAGTTCGACGATATTAACGAAACTACTTAAAGTACGTTAATGAAACTCTCCAGTATAGCCTAAAACCGTGTTTTAAGCTATATAAGCAAGTCTAATGACAAGAGCTTGAGTAGTTCGCTTAAAATCGCTTGTCTCTCAAAATTGACTTTTAGCGTCTACACAGGCCAAATATACAAGTTCGACGATATTAACGAAACTACTTAAAGTACGTTAATGAAACTCTAGAGTATAGCCTAAAACCGTGTTTTATGCTATATAAGCAAGTCTAATGACAAGAGCTTGAGTAGTTCGCTTAAAATCGCTTGTTTCTCAAAATTGACTTTTAGCGTCTAATCAGTCCAAATATACAAGTTCGACGATATTAACGAAACTACTTAAAGTACGTTAATGAAACTCTCCAGTATAGCCTAAAACCGTGTTTTAAGCTATATAAGCAAGTCTAATGACAAGAGCTTGAGTAGTTCGCTTAAAATCGCTTGTTTCTCAAAATTGACTTTTAGCGTCTAAACAGGCCAAATATACAAGTTCGACGATATTAACGAAACTACTTAAAGTACGTTAATGAAACTCTCCAGTATAGCCTAAAACCGTGTTTTAAGCTATATAAGCAAGTCTAATGACAAGAGCTTGAGTAGTTCGCTTAAAATCGCTTGTCTCTCAAAATTGACTTTTAGCGTCTAAACAGTCAAATATACAAGTTCGACGATATTAACGAAACTACTTAAAGTACGTTAATGAAACTCTCCAGTATAGCCTAAAACCGTGTTTTAAGCTATATAAGCAAGTCTAATGACAAGAGCTTGAGTAGTTCGCTTAAAATCGCTTGTTTCTCAAAATTGACTTTTAGCGTCTAAACAGTCCAAATATACAAGTTCGACGATATTAACGAAACTACTTAAAGTACGTTAATGAAACTCTCCAGTATAGCCTAAAACCGTGTTTTAAGCTATATAAGCAAGTCTAATGACAAGAGCTTGAGTAGTTCGCTTAAAATCGCTTGTCTCTCAAAATTGACTTTTAGCGTCTAAACAGGCCAAATATACAAGTTCGACGATATTAACGAAACTACTTAAAGTACGTTAATGAAACTCTCCAGTATAGCCTAAAACCGTGTTTTAAGCTATATAAGCAAGTCTAATGACAAGAGCTTGAGTAGTTCGCTTAAAATCGCTTGTTTCTCAAAATTGACTTTTAGCGTCTAATCAGTCCAAATATACAAGTTCGACGATATTAACGAAACTACTTAAAGTACGTTAATGAAACTCTCCAGTATAGCCTAAAACCGTGTTTTAAGCTATTTAAGCAAGTCTAATGACAAGAGCTTGAGTAGTTCGCTTAAAATCGCTTGTTTCTCAAAATTGACTTTTAGCGTCTAAACAGGCCAAATATACAAGTTCGACGATATTAACGAAACTACTTAAAGTACGTTAATGAAACTCTCCAGTATAGCCTAAAACCGTGTTTTACGCTATTTAAGCAAGTCTAATGACAAGAGCTTGAGTAGTTCGCTTAAAATCGCTTGTTTCTCAAAATTGACTTTTAGCGTCTAATCAGTCCAAATATACAAGTTCGACGATATTAACGAAACTACTTAAAGTACGTTAATGAAAGTCTCTAGTATAGCCTAAAACCGTGTTTTAAGCTATTTCGGCAAGTCTAATGTCGAGTGCTTGAGTAGTTCGCTTAAAATCGCTTGTTTCTCAAAATTGACTTTTAGCGTCTAATCAGTCCAAATATACAAGTTCGACGATATTAACGAAACTACTTAAAGTACGTTAATGAAACTCTCCAGTATAGCCTAAAACCGTGTTTTAAGCTATATAAGCAAGTCTAATGACAAGAGCTTGAGTAGTTCGCTTAAAATCGCTTGTTTCTCAAAATTGACTTTTAGCGTCTAATGAGTCCAAATATACAAGTTCGACGATATTAACGAAACTACTTAAAGTACGTTAATGAAACTTTCTAGAATAGCCTAAAACCGTGTTTTACGCTATTTAAGCAAGTCTAATGTCGAGTGCTTGAGTAGTTCGCTTAAAATCGCTTGTTTCTCAAAATTGATTTTTAGCGTCTAAACAGGCCAAATATACAAGTTCGACGATATTAACGAAACTACTTAAAGTACGTTAATGAAACTCTCCAGTATAGCTTAAAACCGTGTTATACGCTATTTAAGCAAGTCTAATGACAAGAGCTTGAGTAGTTCGCTTAAAATCGCTTGTTTCTCAAAATTGACTTTTAGCGTCTAATCAGTCCAAATATACAAGTTCGACGATATTAACGAAACTACTTAAAGTACGTTAATGAAACTCTCTAGTATAGCCTAAAACCGTGTTTTACGCTATTTAAGCAAGTCTAATGACAAGAGCTTGAGTAGTTCGCTTAAAATCGCTTGTTTCTCAAAATTGACTTTTAGCGTCTAAACAGGCCAAATATACAAGTTCGACGATATTAACGAAACTACTTAAAGTACGTTAATGAAACTCTCCAGTATAGCCTAAAACCGTGTTTTACGCTATTTAAGCAAGTCTAATGACAAGAGCTTGAGTAGTTCGCTTAAAATCGCTTGTTTCTCAAAATTGACTTTTAGCGTCTAAACAGGCCAAATATACAAGTTCGACGATATTAACGAAACTACTTAAAGTACGTTAATGAAACTTTCTAGTATAGCCTAAAACCGTGTTTTACGCTATTTAAGCAAGTCTAATGTCGAGTGCTTGAGTAGTTCGCTTAAAATCGCTTGTTTCTCAAAATTGACTTTTAGCGTCTAAACAGGCCAAATATACAAGTTCGACGATATTAACGAAACTACTTAAAGTACGTTAATGAAACTCTCCAGTATAGCTTAAAACCGTGTTTTACGCTATTTAAGCAAGTCTAATGACAAGAGCTTGAGTAGTTCGCTTAAAATCGCTTGTTTCTCAAAATTGACTTTTAGCGTCTAATCAGTCCAAATATACAAGTTCGACGATATTAACGAAACTACTTAAAGTACGTTAATGAAACTCTCCAGTATAGCCTAAAACCGTGTTTTACGCTATTTAAGCAAGTCTAATGACAAGAGCTTGAGTAGTTCGCTTAAAATCGCTTGTTTCTCAAAATTGACTTTTTGCGTCTAAACAGGCCAAATATACAAGTTCGACGATATTAACGAAACTACTTAAAGTACGTTAATGAAACTCTCTAGTATAGCCTAAAACCGTGTTTTACGCTATTTAAGCAAGTCTAATGACAAGAGCTTGAGTAGTTCGCTTAAAATCGCTTTTTTCTCAAAATTGACTTTTAGCGTCTAAACAGGCCAAATATACAAGTTCGACGATATTAACGAAACTACTTAAAGTACGTTAATGAAACTCTCTAGTATAGCCTAAAACCGTGTTTTACGCTATTTAAGCAAGTCTAATGACAAGAGCTTGAGTAGTTCGCTTAAAATCGCTTGTTTCTCAAAATTGACTTTTAGCATCTAAACAGGCCAAATATACAAGTTCGACGATATTAACGAAACTACTTAAAGTACGTTAATGAAACTCTCCAGTATAGCCTAAAACCGTGTTTTACGCTATTTAAGCAAGTCTAATGACAAGAGCTTGAGTAGTTCGCTTAAAATCGCTTGTTTCTCAAAATTGACTTTTAGCGTCTAAACAGGCCAAATATACAAGTTCGACGATATTAACGAAACTACTTAAAGTACGTTAATGAAACTCTCTAGTATAGCCTAAAACCGTGTTTTACGCTATTTAAGCAAGTCTAATGACAAGAGCTTGAGTAGTTCGCTTAAAATCGCTTGTTTCTCAAAATTGACTTTTAGCGTCTAAACAGGCCAAATATACAAGTTCGACGATATTAACGAAACTACTTAAAGTACGTTAATGAAACTCTCCAGTATAGCCTAAAACCGTGTTTTACGCTATTTAAGCAAGTCTAATGACAAGAGCTTGAGTAGTTCGCTTAAAATCGCTTGTTTCTCAAAATTGACTTTTAGCGTCTAAACAGTCCAAATATACAAGTTCGACGATATTAACGAAACTACTTAAAGTACGTTAATGAAACTCTCCAGTATAGCCTAAAACCGTGTTTTACGCTATTTAAGCAAGTCTAATGACAAGAGCTTGAGTAGTTCGCTTAAAATCGCTTGTTTCTCAAAATTGACTTTTAGCGTCTAAACAGGCCAAATATACAAGTTCGACGATATTAACGAAACTACTTAAAGTACGTTAATGAAACTCTCTAGTATAGCCTAAAACCGTGTTTTACGCTATTTAAGCAAGTCTAATGACAAGAGCTTGAGTAGTTCGCTTAAAATCGCTTGTTTCTCAAAATTGACTTTTAGCGTCTAAACAGGCCAAATATACAAGTTCGACGATATTAACGAAACTACTTAAAGTACGTTAATGAAACTCTCCAGTATAGCCTAAAACCGTGTTTTACGCTATTTAAGCAAGTCTAATGACAAGAGCTTGAGTAGTTCGCTTAAAATCGCTTGTTTCTCAAAATTGACTTTTAGCGTCTAAACAGTCCAAATATACAAGTTCGACGATATTAACGAAACTACTTAAAGTACGTTAATGAAACTCTCTAGTATAGCCTAAAACCGTGTTTTACGCTATTTAAGCAAGTCTAATGACAAGAGCTTGAGTAGTTCGCTTAAAATCGCTTGTTTCTCAAAATTGACTTTTAGCGTCTAATCAGTCCAAATATACAAGTTCGACGATATTAACGAAACTACTTAAAGTACGTTAATGAAACTCTCCAGTATAGCCTAAAACCGTGTTTTACGCTATTTAAGCAAGTCTAATGACAAGAGCTTGAGTAGTTCGCTTAAAATCGCTTGTTTCTCAAAATTGACTTTTAGCGTCTAAACAGGCCAAATATACAAGTTCGACGATATTAACGAAACTACTTAAAGTACGTTAATGAAACTCTCTAGTATAGCCTAAAACCGTGTTTTACGCTATTTAAGCAAGTCTAATGACAAGAGCTTGAGTAGTTCGCTTAAAATCGCTTGTTTCTCAAAATTGACTTTTAGCGTCTAAACAGGCCAAATATACAAGTTCGACGATATTAACGAAACTACTTAAAGTACGTTAATGAAACTTTCTAGTATAGCCTAAAACCGTGTTTTACGCTATTTAAGCAAGTCTAATGACAAGAGCTTGAGTAGTTCGCTTAAAATCGCTTGTTTCTCAAAATTGACTTTTAGCGTCTAAACATTCCAAATATACAAGTTCGACGATATTAACGAAACTACTTCAAGTACGTTAATGAAACTCTCTAGTATAGCCTAAAACCGTGTTTACGCTATTTAAGCTAGTCTAATGACAAGAGCTTGAGTAGTTCGCTTAAAATCGCTTGTTTCTCAAAATTGACTTTTAGCGTCTAATCAGTCAAATATACAAGTTCGACGATATTAACGAAACTACTTAAAGTACGTTAATGAAACTCTCTAGTATAGCCTAAAACCGTGTTTTACGCTATTTAAGCAAGTCTAATGACAAGAGCTTGAGTAGTTCGCTTAAAATCGCTTGTTTCTCAAAATTGACTTTTAGCGTCTAAACAGGCCAAATATACAAGTTCGACGATATTAACGAAACTACTTAAAGTACGTTAATGAAACTCTCCAGTATAGCCTAAAACCGTGTTTTACGCTATTTAAGCAAGTCTAATGACAAGACCTTGAGTAGTTCGCTTAAAATCGCTTGTTTCTCAAAATTGACTTTTAGCGTCTACACAGGCCAAATATACAAGTTCGACGATATTAACGAAACTACTTAAAGTACGTTAATGAAACTCTAGAGTATAGCCTAAAACCGTGTTTTATGCTATATAAGCAAGTCTAATGACAAGAGCTTGAGTAGTTCGCTTAAAATCGCTTGTTTCTCAAAATTGACTTTTAGCGTCTAATCAGTCCAAATATACAAGTTCGACGATATTAACGAAACTACTTAAAGTACGTTAATGAAACTTTCTAGTATAGCCTAAAACCGTGTTTTACGCTATTTAAGCAAGTCTAATGACAAGAGCTTGAGTAGTTCGCTTAAAATCGCTTGTTTCTCAAAATTGACTTTTAGCGTCTAAACAGGCCAAATATACAAGTTCGACGATATTAACGAAACTACTTAAAGTACGTTAATGAAACTTTCTAGTATAGCCTAAAACCGTGTTTTACGCTATTTAAGCAAGTCTAATGTCGAGTGCTTGAGTAGTTCGCTTAAAATCGCTTGTTTCTCAAAATTGACTTTTAGCGTCTAAACAGGCTAAACATACAAGTTCCACGATATTAACGAAACTACTTAAAGTACGTTAATGAAACTCTCCAGTATAGCTTAAAACCGTGTTTTACGCTATTTAAGCAAGTCTAATGACAAGAGCTTGAGTAGTTCGCTTAAAATCGCTTGTTTCTCAAAATTGACTTTTAGAGTCTAAACAGGCCAAATATACAAGTTCGACGATATTAACGAAACTACTTAAAGTACGTTAATGAAACTCTCCAGTATAGCCTAAAACCGTGTTTTACGCTACTTAAGCAAGTCTAATGACAAGAGCTTGAGTAGTTCGCTTAAAATCGCTTGTTTCTCAAAATTGACTTTTAGCATCTAAACAGGCCAAATATACAAGTTCGACGATATTAACGAAACTACTTAAAGTACGTTAATGAAACGTTCTAGTATAGCCTAAAACCGTGTATTACGCTATTTAAGCAAGTCTAATGTCGAGTGCTGGAGTAGTTCGCTTAAAATCGCTTGTTTCTCAAAATTGGCACTTTTAGCATCTAAACAGGCCAAATATACAAGTTCGACGATATTAACGAAACTACTTAAAGTACGTTAATGAAACTATCTAGTATAGCGTAAAACCGCGTTTTACGCTATTTAAGCAAGTCTAATGTCGAGTGCTTGAGTAGTTCGCTTAAAATCGCTTGTTTCTCAAAATTGAATTTACGTCTAAACAGTCCAAATATACAAGTTCGACGATATTAACGAAACTACTTAAAGTACGTTAATGAAACTTTCTAGTATAGCCTAAAACCGTGTTTTACGCTATTTAAGCAAGTCTAATGTCGAGTGCTTGAGTAGTTCGCTTAAAATCGCTTGTTTCTCAAAATTGACTTTTAGCGTCTAAACAGGCCAAATATACAAGTTCGACGATATTAACGAAACTACTTAAAGTACGTTAATGAAACTTTCTAGTATAGCCTAAAACCGTGTTTTACGCTATTTAAGCAAGTCTAATGACAAGAGCTTGAGTAGTTCGCTTAAAATCGCTTGTTTCTCAAAATTGACTTTTAGCGTCTAAACAGTCCAAATATACAAGTTCGACGATATTAACGAAACTACTTAAAGTACGTTAATGAAACTCTCTAGTATAGCCTAAAACCGTGTTTTACGCTATTTAAGCAAGTCTAATGACAAGAGCTTGAGTAGTTCGCTTAAAATCGCTTGTTTCTCAAAATTGACTTTTAGCGTCTAAACAGGCCAAATATACAAGTTCGACGATATTAACGAAACTACTTAAAGTACGTTAATGAAACTCTCCAGTATAGCTTAAAACCGTGTTTTACGCTATTTAAGCAAGTCTAATGACAAGAGCTTGAGTAGTTCGCTTAAAATCGCTTGTTTCTCAAAATTGACTTTTAGCGTCTAATCAGTCCAAATATACAAGTTCGACGATATTAACGAAACTACTTAAAGTACGTTAATGAAACTCTCTAGTATAGCCTAAAACCGTGTTTTACGCTATTTAAGCAAGTCTAATGACAAGAGCTTGAGTAGTTCGCTTAAAATCGCTTGTTTCTCAAAATTGACTTTTAGCGTCTAAACAGTCCAAATATACAAGTTCGACGATATTAACGAAACTACTTAAAGTACGTTAATGAAACTCTCCGGTATAGCTTAAAACCGTGTTTTACGCTATTTAAGCAAGTCTAATGACAAGAGCTTGAGTAGTTTGCTTAAAATCGCTTGTTTCTCAAAATTGACTTTTAGCGTCTAAACAGTCCAAATATACAAGTTCGACGATATTAACGAAACTACTTAAAGTACGTTAATGAAACTCTCTAGTATAGCCTAAAACCGTGTTTTACGCTATTTAAGCAAGTCTAATGTCGAGTGCTTGAGTAGTTCGCTTAAAATCGCTTGTTTCTCAAAATTGACTTTTAGCGTCTAAACAGTCCAAATATACAAGTTCGACGATATTAACGAAACTACTTAAAGTACGTTAATGAAACTTTCTAGTATAGCCTAAAACCGTGTTTTACGCTATTTAAGCAAGTCTAATGACAAGAGCTTGAGTAGTTCGCTTAAAATCGCTTGTTTCTCAAAATTGACTTTTAGCGTCTAATCAGTCCAAATATACAAGTTCGACGATATTAACGAAACTACTTAAAGTACGTTAATGAAACTTTCTAGTATAGCCTAAAACCGTGTTTTACGCTATTTAAGCAAGTCTAATGACAAGAGCTTGAGTAGTTCGCTTAAAATCGCTTGTTTCTCAAAATTGACTTTTAGCGTCTAAACAGGCCAAATATACAAGTTCGACGATATTAACGAAACTACTTAAAGTACGTTAATGAAACTCTCCAGTATAGCCTAAAACCGTGTTATACGCTATTTAAGCAAGTCTAATGACAAGAGCTTGAGTAGTTCGCTTAAAATCGCTTGTTTCTCAAAATTGACTTTTAGCGTCTAAACAGTCCAAATATACAAGTTCGACGATATTAACGAAACTACTTAAAGTACGTTAATGAAACTCTCTAGTATAGCCTAAAACCGTGTTTTACGCTATTTAAGCAAGTCTAATGTCAAGAGCTTGAGTAGTTCGCTTAAAATCGCTTGTTTCTCAAAATTGACTTTTAGCGTCTAAACAGGCCAAATATACAAGTTCGACGATATTAACGAAACTACTTAAAGTACGTTAATGAAACTCTCTAGTATAGCCTAAAACCGTGTTTTACGCTATTTAAGCAAGTCTAATGACAAGAGCTTGAGTAGTTCGCTTAAAATCGCTTGTTTCTCAAAATTGACTTTTAGCGTCTAAACAGGCCAAATATACAAGTTCGACGATATTAACGAAACTACTTAAAGTACGTTAATGAAACTTTCTAGTATAGCCTAAAACCGTGTTTTACGCTATTTAAGCAAGTCTAATGACAAGAGCTTGAGTAGTTCGCTTAATTTCGCTTGTTTCTCAAAATTGACTTTTAGCGTCTAAACAGGCCAAATATACGTTCGACGATATTAACGAAACTACTTAAAGTACGTTAATGAAACTTTCTAGTATAGCCTAAAACCGTGTTTTACGCTATTTAAGCAAGTCTAATGACAAGAGCTTGAGTAGTTCGCTTAAAATCGCTTGTTTCTCAAAATTGACTTTTAGCGTCTAAACAGGCCAAATATACAAGTTCGACGATATTAACGAAACTACTTAAAGTACGTTAATGAAACTTTCTAGTATAGCCTAAAACCGTGTTTTACGCTATTTAAGCAAGTCTAATGACAAGAGCTTGAGTAGTTCGCTTAAAATCGCTTGTTTCTCAAAATTGACTTTTAGCATCTAAACAGGCCAAATATACAAGTTCGACGATATTAACGAAACTACTTAAAGTACGTTAATGAAACTTTCTAGTATAGCGTAAAACCGTGTTTTACGCTATTTAAGCAAGTGTAATATTGAGTGCTTGAGTAGTTCGCTTAATTTCGCTTGTTTCTCAAAATTGACTTTTACGTCTAAACAGTCCAAATATACAAGTTCGACGATATTAACGAAACTACTTAAAGTACGTTAATGAAACTTTCTAGTATAGCGTAAAACCGTGTTTTACGCTATTTAAGCAAGTCTAATGACGAGAGCTGGAGTAGTTCGCTTAATTTCGCTTGTTTCTCAAAATTGACTTTTAGCGTCTAAACAGTCCAAATATACAAGTTCGACGATATTAACGAAACTACTTAAAGTACGTTAATGAAACTTTCTAGTATAGCCTAAAACCGTGTTTTACGCTATTTAAGCAAGTGTAATGTTGAGTGCTTGAGTAGTTCGCTTAATTTCGCTTGTTTCTCAAAATTGACTTTTAGCGTCTAAACAGTCCAAATATACAAGTTCGACGATATTAACGAAACTACTTAAAGTACGTTAATGAAACTTTCTAGTATAGCCTAAAACCGTGTTTTACGCTATTTAAGCAAGTCTAAGGAAGAGAGCTTGAGTAGTTCGCTTAATTTCGCTTGTTTCTCAAAATTGACTTTTAGCGTCTAAACAGTCCAAATATACAAGTTCGACGATATTAACGAAACTACTTAAAGTACGTTAATGAAACTTTCTAGTATAGCCTAAAACCGTGTTTTACGCTATTTAAGCAAGTCTAATGACGAGAGCTTGAGTAGTTCGCTTAATTTCGCTTGTTTCTCAAAATTGACTTTTCGCGTCTAAACAGTCCAAATATACATTTTCGACGATATTAACGAAACTACTTAAAGTACGTTAATGAAACTTTCTAGTATAGCTTAAAACCGTGTTTTACGCTACTTAAGCAAGTCTAATGACAAGAGCTTGAGTAGTTCGCTTAAAATCGCTTGTTTCTCAAAATTGACTTTTAGCATCTAAACAGGCCAAATATACAAGATCGACTATATTAACGAAACAACTTAAAGTACGTTAATGAAACTATCTAGTATAGCGTAAAACCGCGTTTTACGCTATTTAAGCAAGTCTAATGACAATGGCTTGAGTAGTTCGCTTAAAATCGCTTGTTTGTCAAAATTGACTTTTAGCATCTAATTAGGCCAAAATAAACATAGTTAATTTCGCTTGTTTCTCAAAATTGACTGTTAGCGTCTAAACAGTCCAAATAAACAAGTTCGACGATATTAACGAAACTACTTAAAGTACGTTAATGAAACGTTCTAGTATAGCCTAAAACCGTGTATTACGCTATTTAAGCAAGTCTAATGAAGAGAGCTTGAGTAGTTCGCTTAATTTCGCTTGTTTCTCAAAATTGACTGTTAGCGTCTAAACAGTCCAAATATACAAGTTCGACGATATTAACGAAACTACTTAAAGTACGTTAATGAAACTTTCTAGTATAGCCTAAAACCGTGTTTTACGCTATTTAAGCAAGTCTAATGACGAGAGCTTGAGTAGTTCGCTTAATTTCGCTTGTTTCTCAAAATTGACTTTTAGCGTCTAAACAGTCCAAATAAACAAGTTCGACGATATTAACGAAACTACTTAAAGTACGTTAATGAAACTCTCCAGTATAGCTTAAAACCGTGTTTTGCTATTTACAAGTTTTGACGAGAGCTTAGTTCGCTTAATTTCGCTTGTTTCTCATTTGACTTTTACGTCTAAACAGTTTTACAAGTTCGACGATTTCGTTCGTATTTACTTTTTAGCCTAAAACTTTTTTTATTTTTCAAGTTTCCTTTTCGCTTATCGCTTTTTATTAACTTTTATTCAATATTTTCTTTTTAGACTTTTAGCGTCACTTTTTCTACTAAGTTTCATTACTTTAAGTAGTTTCCTTTAATTTCGACTTTTTTTTTCTTTTTTTTTTCAAGCACTCACCCTTTTTCACTTTTTTTTTACTTTTTCCCTTTTTCCCTTTTTTATTTTTTACTTTTTTATTTTTTATTTTTCAATATTTTTTATTTTTCACTTTTTCACTTTTTCTTTTTTTTCCCTTTTTCGTTTTTTCCCCTTTTCACTTTTTCGCTTTTTCCCTTTTTCCCTTTTTTACTTTTTTACTTTTTTACTTTTTTACTTTTAATTTTATTTTTTTACTTTTTTACTTTTTCACTTTTTCAATTTTTCACTTTTTCACTTTTTCACTTTTTCACTTTTTCACATTTTCACATTTTTACTTTTTTATTTTTACTTTTTTATTTTTTACTTTTTTACTTTTTCACTTTTTCACTTTTTCAATTTTAACTTTTTCACTTTTTCACTTTTTCACTTTTTCACTTTTTCAATTTTTCACTCTTTCACTTTTCACTTTTTTACTTTCTCACTTTTTCACTTCTTCACTTTTTCTCTTTTTTAGTTTTTTAGTTTTTTAATTTTTCAATTTTTCATTTTTTCATTTTTTCAATTTTTCACTTTTTCATTTTTTCTCTTTTTTACTATTTCACTTTATCTTTTTCTTTTTTATACTTTTTAATTTTTACTTGTTTACTTTTTTATTTTTTTACTTATTTATTTTTCACTTTTTCACTTTTTCACTTTTTAATTTTTCCTTTCTTCACTTTTTCCCTTTTTCCCTTTTTTACATTTTTACTTTTTATTTTTTTCTTTTTTACTTTTTTACTTTTTCACTTTTTCGCTTTTTCACTTTTTTAGTTTTTTATTTTTTATTTTTCAATTTTTTTTATTTTTCACTTTTTCACTTTTTCACATTTTTAATTTTTTGCTCTTTTACTTTTTTAATTTTTAATTTTTTATTTTTTTACTTTTTTAGATTTTCACTTTTTCACTTTTTACTGTTTTCCTTTTTTATTTTTTTTACTTTTTAACTTTTTAACTTTTTCACTTTTTCAATTTTCACTATTTTACTTTTTCACTTTTTCACTTTTTCACTTTTTCACTTTTTCCCTTTTTCACTTTTTCCCTTTTTCACTTTTTCCCTTTTTCACTTTTTCACTTTTTCACTTTTTCAATTCTTTCACTTTTTCACTTTTTTAAATTTTTCACTTTTTCACTTTTTTACTTTTTCACTTTTTCACTTTTTCAATTTTCAATTTTTCACTTTTTCACTTTTTCACTTTTTCACTTTTTCAATTTTACTTTTTCACTTTTTCAGTTTTTCAATTTTTCACTTTTTCAATTTTTCACTTTTTCACTTTTTTACTTTTTCCTTTTTCCCTTTTTCCCTTTTTCCCTTTTTTATTTTTTTCTTTTTTACTTTTTTCCTTTTTTATTTTTTTATTTTTTTACTTTTTCACTTTTTCACTTTTTCTCTTTTTTAGTTTTTTAGTTTTTTAATTTTTCACTTTTTCACTTTTTCAATTTCCCACTTTTTCCCTTTTTTCCTTTTTTCATTTTCACTATGTCACTTTTTTACTTTTTTACTTTTATTTTTTATTTTTTTACTTTTTTACTTTTTCACTTTTTCAATTTTTCACTATTTCACTTTTTCACTTTTTCATATTTTTACTTTTTTACTTTTTTACTTTTTTACTTTTTTATTTTTTTACATTTTCTTTTTCACTTTTTCACTTTCTCCCTTTTCACTTTTTCACTTTTTCGCATTTTTAATTTTTTGCTTTTTTACTTTTTTAATTTTTACTTTTTTATTTTTTTACTTTTTTACATTTTCACTTTTTCACTTTTTACTGTTTTACTTTTTATTTTTTTACTTTTTAATTTTTTCACTTTTTCACTTTTTCAATTTTCACTATTTTACTTTTTCACTTTTTAACTTTTTCACTTTTTCCCTTTTTCCCTTTTTCCCTTTTTCCCTTTTTCACTTTTTCACTGTTTCACTTTTTCAATTCTTTCACTTTTTCACTTTTTTAATTTTTTCAATTTTTCACTTTTTCACTTTTTCACTTTTTCACTTTTTCACTTTTTCATTTTTTCAATTTTTCACTTTTTCAATTTTTCACTTTTTCACTTTTTCACTTTTTCAATTTCACTTTTTCACTTTTTCAGTTTTTCAATTTTTCACTTTTTCAATTTTTCAATTTTTCAATTTTTCACTTTTTTACTTTTACCTTTTTCCCTTTTTCCCTTTTTTATTTTTTACTTTTTTACTTTTTTTTTAATTTTTCACTTTTTCACTTTTTTACTTTGTCACTTTTTCACTTTTTCTCTTTTTTAGTTTTCTAGTTTTTTAATTTTTCACTTTTTCTCTTTTTCAATTTTCCACTTTTTCCCTTTTTCCCTTTTTTCCTTTTTCACTATTTCACTTTTTTACTTTTTTACTTTTATTTTTTTATTTTTTACTTTTTCAATTTTTCAATTTTTCACTATTTCACTTTTTCACTTTTTCACATTTTTAATTTTTACTTTTTTAGTTTTTTATTTTTTTACATTTTATTTTTCACTTTTTCACTTTTTCACTTTTTCACTTTGTCACTTTTTCCCTTTTTTACTTTCTCAATTTTCACTTTTTCAATTTTTCACTTTTTCAAATTTTAACTTTTTCACTTTTTCACATTTTCACTTTTTCAATTTTTCAATTTTAAATTATTCATTTTTCAATTTTTCACTTTTTCACTTTTTCAGTTTTTCAGTTTTTCCCTTTTTCCATTTTTCACTTTTTCCCTTTTTCACTTTTTCACTTTTTCATATTTTTATTTTTTTTTTTACTGTTTTACTTTTTTATTTTTTTACTTTTTTAATTTTTGAGTTTTTCAGTTTTTCACTTTTTCACTTTTTCAATTTTTCACTTTTTCACTTTTCAGTTTTTTACTTTCTCACTTTTTCACTTTTTCCCTTTTTCCCTTTTTTATTTTTTTACTTTTTTACTGTTTTACTTTTTTATTTTTTTACATTTTTAGTTTTTACTTTTTCACTTTTTCAATTTTCACTTTTTCACTTCTTCATTTTGTCAATTTTTCAATTTTTCATTTTTTCACATTTTCACTTTTTCACTTTTTCTCTTTTTCACTCTTTTCCTTTTTCACTTTTTTCCTTTTTCACTTTTTCACTTTTTCACATTTTCAATTTTTTCACTTTTTCACTTTTTCACTTTTTCTCTTTTTCACTTTTTCACTTTTTTAATTTTTCACGTTTACAATTTTTCACTTTTTCGATTTTTCACTTTTTCAATATTTCACTTTTTCACTTTTTCACTTTTTCTCTTTTTCAATTTTTTACTTTTTTACTTTTTTATTTTTTTCTTTTTTACTTTTTTACTTTTTCACTTTTTCACTTTTTCGCTTTTTCACTTTTTTAGTTTTTTAGTTTTTTACTTTTTCACTTTTTCACTTTTTCACATTTTATCTTTTTCACTTTTTCACATTTTCACTTTTTCACTTTTTCAATTTAAATTTTTCACTTTTTCAGTTTTTCAATTTTTCACTTTTTCACTTTTTCAGTTTTTCAGTTTTTCAGTTTTTCCCTTTTTCCATTTTTCACTTTTTCCCTTTTTCACTTTTTCACTTTTTCATATTTTTATTTTTTTTTTTACTGTTTTACTTTTTAATTTTTTTACTTTTTTAATTTTTGAGTTTTTCAGTTTTTCACTTTTTCACTTTTTCAATTTTTCACTTTTTCACTTTTCAGTTTTTTACTTTCTCACTTTTTCACTTTTTCCCTTTTTCCCTTTTTTATTTTTTTACTTTTTTACTGTTTTACTTTTTTATTTTTTTACATTTTTAGTTTTTACTTTTTCACTTTTTCAATTTTCACTTTTTCACTTCTTCATTTTGTCAATTTTTCAATTTTTCATTTTTTCACATTTTCACTTTTTCACTTTTTCTCTTTTTCACTCTTTTCCTTTTTCACTTTTTTCCTTTTTCACTTTTTCACTTTTTCACATTTTCAATTTTTTCACTTTTTCACTTTTTCACTTTTTCTCTTTTTCACTTTTTCACTTTTTTAATTTTTCACGTTTACAATTTTTCACTTTTTTGATTTTTCACTTTTTCAATATTTCACTTTTTCACTTTATCACTTTTTCTCTTTTTCAATTTTTTTCTTTTTTACTTTTTTATTTTTTTCTTTTTTACTTTTTTACTTTTTCACTTTTTCACTTTTTCGCTTTTTCACTTTTTTAGTTTTTTAGTTTTTTACTTTTTCACTTTTTCACTTTTTCACATTTTTACTTTTTTGCTTTTTTACTTTTATATTTTTTTACTTCTTTACATTTTCAATTTTTCACTTTTTTACTATTTTCCTTTTTTATTTTTTTACTTTTTAACTTTTTAACTTTTTCACTTTTTCTATTTTCACTATTTTACTTTTTCACTTTTTCACTTTTTCACTTTTTCACTTTTTTCCTTTTTCCCTTTTTCCCTTTTTCACTTTTTCACTGTTTCACTTTTTCAATTTTTTCACGTTTTCAATTTTTTCACTTTTTCACTTTTTCATATTTTTACTTTAATACTTTTTTACTGTTTTACTTTTTTATTTTTTTTATTTTTTCACTTTTTCACTTTTTCAATTTTTCACTTTTTCACTTTTTCACTTTTCACTTTTTTACTTTCTCACTTTTTCACTTTTTCCCTTTTTCACTTTTTTACTTTTTTACTTTTTTACTGTTTTACTTTTTAATTTTTTTACATTTTTAATTTTCCACTTTTTCACTTTTTCAATTTTCACTTTTTCACTTTTTCTGCTTTTCACTTTTTCCCTTTTTAACTTTTTCCCTTTTTCACTTTTTAACTTTTTTACATTTTCAATTTTTTCACTTTTTCAATTTTGTACTTTTTCACTTTTTTAATTTTTCACGTTTACACTTTTTCAATTTTTCGATTTTTCACTTTTTCAATATTTCACTTTTTCTCTTTTTCACTTTTTCACTTTTTCCTTTCTTCACTTTTTCCCTTTTTCCCTTTTTCACTTTTTTACTTTTTTACTTTTTTATTTTTTTCTTTTTTACTTTTTTACTTTTTTATTTTTTTCTTTTTTACTTTTTTACTTTTTCACTTTTTCACTTTTTCGCTTTTTCACTTTTTTAATTTTTTAGTTTTTTACTTTTTCACTTTTTCACTTTTTCACATTTTTACTTTTTTGCTTTTTTACTTTTATATTTTTTTACTTTTTTACTAATTTCGTTTTTTATTTTTTTACTTTTTAACTTTTTCACTTTTTCACTTTTTCTATTTTCACTATTTTACTTTTTCACTTTTTCACTTTTTCACTTTTTCACTTTTTCACTTTTTCACTTTTTCACTTTTTCACTTTTTCACCTTTTCCCTTTTTCCCTTTTTCACTTTTCACTGTTTCACTTTTTCAATTTTTTCACGTTTTCAATTTTTTCACTTTTTCACTTTTTCATATTTTTACTTTTTTACTTTTTTACTGTTTTACTTTTTTATTTTTTTACTTTTTCACTTTTTCACTTTTTCACTTTTTCAATTTTTCACTTTTTCACTTTTTCACTTTTTCACTTTTCACTTTTTTACTTTCTCACTTTTTCACTTTTTCCCTTTTTCACTTTTTTACTTTTTTACTTTTTTACTGTTTTACTTTTTTATTTTTTTACATTTTTAATTTTTCACTTTTTCACTTTTTCAATTTTCACTTTTTCACTCTTTCATTTTGTCACTTTTTCAATTTTTCACTTTTTCCCTTTTTCACTTTTTCACTTTTTCACTTTTTCTCTTTTTGACTTTTTCCCTTTTTAACTTTTTCCATTTTTCCCTTTTTTTCTTTCTTACATTTTCAATTTTTTCACTTTTTCACTTTTTCACTTTTTCTCTTTTTCACTTTTTCACTTTTTTAATTTTTCACGTTTACAATTTTTCACTTTTTCGATTTTTCACTTTTTCAATATTTCACTTTTTCACTTTTTCACTTTTTCTCTTTTTCAATTTTTTACTTTTTTACTTTTTTATTTTTTTCTTTTTTACTTTTTTACTTTTTCACTTTTTCACTTTTTCGCTTTTTCACTTTTTTAGTTTTTTAGTTTTTTACTTTTTCACTTTTTCACTTTTTCACATTTTTACTTTTTTGCTTTTTTACTTTTATATTTTTTTACTTCTTTACATTTTCAATTTTTCACTTTTTTACTATTTTCCTTTTTTATTTTTTTACTTTTTAACTTTTTAACTTTTTCACTTTTTCTATTTTCACTATTTTACTTTTTCACTTTTTCACTTTTTCACTTTTTCACTTTTTTCCTTTTTCCCTTTTTCCCTTTTTCACTTTTTCACTGTTTCACTTTTTCAATTTTTTCACGTTTTCAATTTTTTCACTTTTTCACTTTTTCATATTTTTACTTTAATACTTTTTTACTGTTTTACTTTTTTATTTTTTTTATTTTTTCACTTTTTCACTTTTTCAATTTTTCACTTTTTCACTTTTTCACTTTTTCACTTTTTCACTTTTTTACTTTCTCACTTTTTCACTTTTTCCCTTTTTCACTTTTTTACTTTTTTACTTTTTTACTGTTTTACTTTTTAATTTTTTTACATTTTTAATTTTCCACTTTTTCACTTTTTCAATTTTCACTTTTTCACTTTTTTATTTTTTCACTTTTTCACTTTTTAACTTTTTCCCTTTTTCACTTTTTAACTTTTTTACATTTTCAATTTTTTCACTTTTTCAATTTTGTACTTTTTCACTTTTTTAATTTTTCACGTTTACACTTTTTCAATTTTTCGATTTTTCACTTTTTCAATATTTCACTTTTTCTCTTTTTCACTTTTTCACTTTTTCCTTTCTTCACTTTTTCCCTTTTTCCCTTTTTCACTTTTTTACTTTTTTACTTTTTTATTTTTTTCTTTTTTACTTTTTTACTTTTTTATTTTTTTCTTTTTTAATTTTTTACTTTTTCACTTTTTCACTTTTTCGCTTTTTCACTTTTTCACTTTTTCGCTTTTTCACTTTTTTAATTTTTTAGTTTTTTACTTTTTCACTTTTTCACTTTTTCACATTTTTACTTTTTTGCTTTTTTACTTTTATATTTTTTTACTTTTTTACTAATTTCGTTTTTTATTTTTTTACTTTTTAACTTTTTCACTTTTTCACTTTTTCTATTTTCACTATTTTACTTTTTCACTTTTTCACTTTTTCACTTTTTCACTTTTTCACTTTTTCACTTTTTCACTTTTTCACTTTTTCACCTTTTCCCTTTTTCCCTTTTTCACTTTTCACTGTTTCACTTTTTCAATTTTTTCACGTTTTCAATTTTTTCACTTTTTCACTTTTTCATATTTTTACTTTTTTACTTTTTTACTGTTTTACTTTTTTATTTTTTTACTTTTTCACTTTTTCACTTTTTCAATTTTTCACTTTTTCACTTTTTCACTTTTTCACTTTTCACTTTTTTACTTTCTCACTTTTTCACTTTTTCCCTTTTTCACTTTTTTACTTTTTTACTTTTTTACTGTTTTACTTTTTTATTTTTTTACATTTTTAATTTTTCACTTTTTCACTTTTTCAATTTTCACTTTTTCACTCTTTCATTTTGTCACTTTTTCAATTTTTCACTTTTTCCCTTTTTCACTTTTTCACTTTTTCACTTTTTCTCTTTTTGACTTTTTCCCTTTTTAACTTTTTCCCTTTTTCACTTTTTCACTTTCTTACATTTTCAATTTTTTCACTTTTTCACTTTTTCACTTTTTCTCTTTTTCACTTTTTCACTTTTTTAATTTTTCACGTTTACAATTTTTCACTTTTTCGATTTTTCACTTTTTCAATATTTCACTTTTTCACTTTTTCACTTTTTCTCTTTTTCAATTTTTTACTTTTTTACTTTTTTATTTTTTTCTTTTTTACTTTTTTACTTTTTCACTTTTTCACTTTTTCGCTTTTTCACTTTTTTAGTTTTTTAGTTTTTTACTTTTTCACTTTTTCACTTTTTCACATTTTTACTTTTTTGCTTTTTTACTTTTATATTTTTTTACTTCTTTACATTTTCAATTTTTCACTTTTTTACTATTTTCCTTTTTTATTTTTTTACTTTTTAACTTTTTCACTTTTTCACTTTTTCTATTTTCACTATTTTACTTTTTCACTGTTTCACTTTTTCACTTTTTCACTTTTTTCCTTTTTCCCTTTTTCCCTTTTTCACTTTTTCACTGTTTCACTTTTTCAATTTTTTCACGTTTTCAATTTTTTCACTTTTTTACTTTTTCATATTTTTACTTTAATACTTTTTTACTTTTTTATTTTTTTACATTTTCAATTTTTTATTTTTTCACTTTTTCACTTTTTCACTTTTTCACTTTTTCACTTTTTCACTTTTTCAATTTTAATTTTTTACTTTTTCACTTTTTCACTTTTTCACTTTTTTACTTTTTTACTTTTTTACTTTTTTACTTTCTTATTTTTTTACATTTTTACTTTTTCACTTTTTCACTTTTTCATATTTTCACTTTTTCACTTTTTTATTTTTTCACTATTTAACTTTTTCACTTTTTCACTTTTTAACTTTTTCACTTTTTTACTTTTTCACTTTTTCACTTTTTTACTTTTTAATTTTTTAAATTTTTCACTTTTTCACTTTTTTATTTTTTCACTTTTTCACTTTTTCACTTTTTCACTTTTTCACTTTTTCACTTTTTCAATTTTTCACTTTTTCACTTTTTCACTTTTTCACTTTTTCACTTTTTCACTTTTTCACTTTTTCACTTTTTTATTTTTTTACTTTTTTACTTTTTTATTTTTTATTTTTTTACTTTTTTACTTTTTCACTTTTTCACTTATTTACTTTTTCACTTTTTACTTTTTTACTTTTTTACTTTTTCACTTTTTCACTTTTTCATTTATTTACTTTTTCACTTTTTACTTTTTTACTTTTTTACTTTTTCACTTTTTCAGTTTTTCAGTTTTTCAGTTTTTCACTTTTTCACTTTTTCACTTTTTCACTTTTTTTCCTTTTTAATTTTTTCACTTTTTCACTTTTTCACTTTTTTACTTTTTCACTTTTTCACTTTTTCACTTTTTCACTTTTTCACTTTTTCACTTTTTCACTTTTCACTTTTTCACTTTTCACTTTTTCACTTTTTCACTTTTTCACTATTTAACTTTTTCACTTATTTACTATTTAATTTTTTTCACTTTTTTTACTTTTTCAATTTTTCACTTTTTCACTTTTTCACTTTTTCACTTTTTCACTTTTTCACTTTTTCACTTTTTCACTTTTTCACTTTTTCACTTTTTCACTTTTTTACTATTTAATTTTTTTCACTTTTTCACTTTTTCAATTTTTCACTTTTTCACTTTTTCACTTTTTCACTTTTTCACTTTTTCACTTTTTCAATTTTTCACTTTTTCACTTTTTCACTTTTTCACTTTTTTACTATTTAATTTTTTTCACTTTTTCACTTTTTCACTTTTTCACTTTTTCAATTTTTTACTTTTTCACTTTTTTTTCACTTTTTTACTTTTTCACTTTTTCACTTTTTCACTTTTTCACTTTTTCACTTTTTTACTTTTTTACTTTTTCACTTTTTCACTTTTTCACTTTTTCACTTTTTCACTTTTTTATTATTTACTTCTTTTTACTTTTTTACATTTTCAATTTTTCACTTTTTCACTTTTTCACATTTTAACTTTTTCACTTTTTCACTTTTTCACTTTTTCACTTTTTCACTTTTTTACTTTTTCACTTTTTCACTTTTTCACTTTTTCACTTTTTCACTTTTTCACTTTTTCACTTTTTCACTTTTTCACTTTTTCACTTTTCAATTTTTTCACTTTTTCATTTTTTATTTTTTCACTTTTTCACTTTTTCATATTTTCACTTTTTTACTTTTTTACTTTTTTACTTTTTTACTATTTAATTTTTTTCACTTTTTCACTTTTTCACTTTTTCACTTTTTCACTTTTTCACTTTTTCACTTTTTCACTTTTCACTTTTTTACTTTCTCACTTTTTCACTTTTTCCCTTTTTCACTTTTTTACTTTTTTACTTTTTTACTGTTTTACTTTTTTACTTTTTTACTTTTACAATTTTTCACTTTTTCACTTTTTCAATTTTCACTTTTTCACTTTTTCACTTTTTCACTTTTTCACTTTTTCACTTTTTCCCTTTTTCACTTTTTCACTTTTTAATTTTTTTCACTTTTTCACTTTTTCAATTTTTCACTTTTTCAAATTTTTCACTTTTTCACTTTTTCAATTTTCACTTTTTCACTTTTTCCCATTTTCAATTTTTCACTTTTTCACTTTTTCCATTTTTCACTTTTTCACTTTTTCAATTTTTCACTTTTTCACTTATTTACTTTTTCACTTTTTACTTTTTCACTTTTTTACTTTTTCACTTTTTCAGTTTTTCACTTTTTCAATTTTTTTAATTTTTCAATTTTTCACTTTTTCACTTTTTCACTTTTTCACTTTTTCACTTTTTCACTTTTTCACTTTTTTACTTTTTTACTTTTTTACTTTTTACTTTTTTTACTTTTTTACTTTTTTACTTTTTTACTTTTTTACTTTTTCACTTTTTCACTTTTTCACTTTTTCACTTTTTTTTCACTTTTTCACTTTTTCACTTTTTCACTTTTTCACTTTTTCACTTTTTCACTTTTTCACTTTTTCACTTTTTCACTTTTTCAATTTTTTCACTTTTTCACTTTTTCAATTTTTCACTTTTTCATTTATTTACTTTTTCACTTTTTACTTTTTTACTTTTTTTCTTTTTCACTTTTTCACTTTTTCACTTTTTCAATTTTTCACTTTTTCACTTTTTCACTTTTTCACTTTTTCACTTTTTTACTTTGTCGCTTTTTCACTTTTCACTTTTTCACTTTTTTACTTTCTTACTTTTTTACTTTTTTACTTTTTTATTTTTTTACTTTTTTACTTTTTCACTTTTTCACTTTTTCAATTTTCACTTTTTCACTTTTTCACTTTTTCACTTTTTCAATTTTTTCACTTTTTCACTTTTTTACTTTTTCACTTTTTCACTTTTTCACTTTTTCACTTATTCATTTTTCAATTTTTCACTTTTTCCCTTTTTCACTTTTTTACTTTTCTCTTTTTCAACTTTTTCACTTTTTCTCTTTTTCACTTTTTCACTTTTTTACTATTTAATTTTTTTCACTTTTTCACTTTTTCACTTTTTCAATTTTTCACTTTTTCACTTTTTCACTTTTTCACTTTTCAATTTTTTCACTTTTTCTTTTTTTATTTTTTCACTTTTTTACTTTTTTACTTTTTCACTTTTTCACTTTTTCACTTTTTCATTTTTTAGTTTTTTACTTTTTTACTTTTTCACTTTTTCACTTTTTCACATTTTTACTTTTTCACTTTTTTATTATTTACTTTTTTTTACTTTTTTACATTTTCAATTTTTCAATTTTTCTTTTTTTCACTTTTTTACTTTTTCACTTTTTTACTATTTAATTTTTTTTCACTTTTTCACTTTTTCTATTTTCACTATTTTACTTTTTCACTTTTTCACTTTTTCACTTTTTCACTTTTTTCCTTTTTCCCTTTTTCCCTTTTTCACTTTTTCACTGTTTCACTTTTTCAATTTTTTCACGTTTTCAATTTTTTCACTTTTTTACTTTTTCATATTTTTACTTTAATACTTTTTTACTGTTTTACTTTTTTATTTTTTTTATTTTTTCTCTTTTTCACTTTTTCAATTTTTCACTTTTTCACTTTTTCACTTTTTCACTTTTTCACTTTTCACTTTTTTACTTTCTCACTTTTTCACTTTTTCCCTTTTTCACTTTTTTACTTTTTTACTTTTTTACTGTTTTACTTTTTAATTTTTTTACATTTTTAATTTTCCACTTTTTCACTTTTTCAATTTTCACTTTTTCACTTTTTCTGCTTTTCACTTTTTCCCTTTTTAACTTTTTCCCTTTTTCACTTTTTAACTTTTTTATATTTTTCTTTTTCTCTTTTTCACTTTTTCACATTTTTACTTTTTCACTTTTTTAATTTTTCACGTTTACACTTTTTCACTTTTTCGATTTTTCACTTTTTCAATATTTCACTTTTTCCCTTTTTCACTTTTTCACTTTTTCACTTTTTCCTTTCTTCACTTTTTCCCTTTTTCCCTTTTTCCCTTTTTTACTTTTTTACTTTTTTATTTTTTTCTTTTTTACTTTTTTACTTTTTTATTTTTTTCTTTTTTACTTTTTTACTTTTTCACTTTTTCACTTTTTCACTTTTCCACTTTTTCACTTTTTCGCTTTTTCATTTTTTTACATTTTCAATTTTTTATTTTTTCACTTTTTCACTTTTTCACATTTTTACTTTTTTGCTTTTTTACTTTTATATTTTTTTACTTTTTTACTAATTTCGTTTTTTATTTTTTTACTTTTTAACTTTTTCACTTTTTCACTTTTTCTATTTTCACTATTTTACTTTTTCACTTTTTCACTTTTTCACTTTTTCACTTTTTCACTTTTTCACTTTTTCACTTTTTCACTTTTTCACTTTTTCACTTTTTCCCTTTTTCCCTTTTTCACTTTTCACTGTTTCACTTTTTCAATTTTTTCACGTTTTCAATTTTTTCACTTTTTCACTTTTTCATATTTTTACTTTTTTACTTTTTTACTTTTTTACTATTTAATTTTTTTCACTTTTTCACTTTTTCACTTTTTCAATTTTTCACTTTTTCACTTTTTCACTTTTTCACTTTTTCACTTTTTTACTTTTTCACTTTTTCACTTTTTCACTTTTTCACTTTTTTACTTTTTTACCATTTTCAATTTTTCACTTTTTCACTTTTTCAATTTTCACTTTTTCACTTTTTCATTTTGTCACTTTTTCAATTTTTCACTTTTTCACTTTTTCACTTTTTCACTTTTTCACTTTTTCTCTTTTTCACTTTTTCCCTTTTTAACTTTTTCCCTTTTTCACTTTTTCACTTTTTTACATTTTCAATTTTTTCACTTTTTCACTTTTTCACTTTTTCACTTTTTCACTTTTTCACTTTTTTAATTTTTCACTTTTTCAATTTTTCACTTTTTCACTTTTTCACTTTTTCACTTTTTCACTTTTTCACTTTTTCACTTTTTCAATTTTTCACTTTTTCATTTTTTTCACCTTTTCACTTTTTCACTTTTTTACTTTTTCACTTTTTCACATTTTTATTTTTTTACTTTTTTATTTTTACTTTTTTACTTTTTTACTGTTTTACTTTTTTATTTTTTTACATTTTTAATTTTTCACTTTTTCACTTTTTCAATTTTCACTTTTTCACTCTTTCATTTTGTCACTTTTTCAATTTTTCACTTTTTCCCTTTTTCACTTTTTCACTTTTTCACTTTTTCTCTTTTTGACTTTTTCCCTTTTTAACTTTTTCCATTTTTCCCTTTTTTTCTTTCTTACATTTTCAATTTTTTCACTTTTTCACTTTTTCACTTTTTCTCTTTTTCACTTTTTCACTTTTTTAATTTTTCACGTTTACAATTTTTCACTTTTTCGATTTTTCACTTTTTCAATATTTCACTTTTTCACTTTTTCACTTTTTCTCTTTTTCAATTTTTTACTTTTTTACTTTTTTACTTTTTTATATTTTTTTTTTACTTTTTTACTTTTTCACTTTTTCACTTTTTCTCTTTTTCACTTTTTTAGTTTTTTACTTTTTTACTTTTCCACTTTTTCACTTTTTCACTTTTTAACTTTTTCACTTTTTTACTTTTATATTTTTTTACTTTTTTACATTTTCAATTTTTCACTTTTTTACTATTTTCCTTTTTTATTTTTTTACTTTTTAACTTTTTCACTTTTTCACTTTTTCTATTTTCACTATTTTACTTTTTCACTTTTTCACTTTTTCACTTTTTCACTTTTTCACTTTTTCACTTTTTCCCTTTTTCCCTTTTTCACTTTTTCACTGTTTCACTTTTTCAATTTTTTCACGCTTTCAATTTTTTCACTTTTTCACTTTTTCATATTTTTACTTTTCTACTTTTTTACTGTTTTACTTTTTTTCACTTTTTTATTTTTTTCACTTTTTCACTTTTTCAATTTTTCACTTTTTCACTTTTTCACTTTTTCAGTTTTACTTCTTCACTTTTTCTCTTTTTCACTTTTTTACTTTTTTACTTTTTTACTTTTTTACTTTTACACTTTTGTAATTTTTCACTTTTTCACTTTTTCACTTTTTCAATTTTCACTTTTTCACTTTTTCATTTTTTTATTTTTTTACTTTTTTACTTTTTCACTTTTTCACTTTTTCAATTTTTCACTTTTTTTTTCACTTTTTCACTTTTTCACTTTTTCACTTTTTCATTTTTTCAATTTTTCACTTTTTTACTTTTTCACTTTTTCCCTTTTTCACTTTTTCACTTTTTCACTTTTTCATTTTTTCACTTTTTCACTTTTTCACATTTTCACTTTTTTACTTTTTTACTTTTTTAATTTATTTTTTTTACTTTTTTACTTTTTTATTTTTTTTTTACTTTTTTACTTTTTCACTTTTTCACTTTTTCGCTTTTTCACTTTTTTAGTTTTTTACTTTTTTACTTTTTCACTTTTTCACTTTTTCACTTTTTCACTTTTTTACTTTTTTACTTTTTTATTTTTTTACTTTTTTAATTTTACTTTTTTACTTTTTTACTTTTTTATCTTTTTACTTTTTTACTTTTTCACTTTTTCACTTTTTCAATTTTTCACTTTTTCACTTATTCATTTTTCACTTTTTCACTTTTTCAATTTTCACTTTTTCACTTTTTCACTTTTTCACTTTTTCACTTTTTCACTTTTTCACTTTTTCACTTTTTCACTTTTTCCCTTTTTCACTTTTTCACTTTTTCAATTTTAATTTTTCACTTTTTCACTTTTTCAATTTTTCACTTTTTCATTTATTTACTTTTTCACTTTTTACTTTTTTACTTTTTTTCTTTTTCACTTTTTTATTTTTTTACTTTTTCACTTTTTCACTTTTTCAATTTTTCACTTTTTCACTTTTTCACTTTTTCACTTTTCACTTTTTTACTTTCTCACTTTTTCACTTTTTCCCTTTTTCCCTTTTTTACTTTTTTACTTTTTTACTGTTTTACTTTTTTATTTTTTTACATTTTTAATTTTTCACTTTTTCACTTTTTCAATTTTCACTTTTTCACTCTTTCATTTTGTCACTTTTTCAATTTTTCACTTTTTCCCTTTTTCACTTTTTCACTTTTTCACTTTTTCTCTTTTTGACTTTTTCCCTTTTTAACTTTTTCCATTTTTCCCTTTTTTTCTTTCTTACATTTTCAATTTTTTCACTTTTTCACTTTTTTAATTTTTCACGTTTACACTTTTTCACTTTTTCGATTTTTCACTTTTTCAATATTTCACTTTTTCAATTTTTCATTTTTTCACTTTTTCCTTTCTTCACTTTTTCCATTTTTCCCTTTTTCACTTTTTTACTTTTTTACTTTTTTATTTTTTTCTTTTTTTTTTTTTTACTTTTTCACTTTTTCACTTTTTCGCTTTTTCACTTTTTCGCTTTTTCACTTTTATAATTTTTATTTTTTTACTTTTTCACTTTTTCACTTTTTCACATTTTTATTTTTTTCTTTTTTACTTTTTTATTTTTTTACTTTTTTACATTTTCACTTTTTATCTTTTTTACAATTTTCCTTTTTTATTTTTTTCCTTTTTAACTTTTTCGCTTTTTCACTTTTTAACTTTTTTACATTTTCAATTTTTTCACTTTTTCAATTTTGTACTTTTTCACTTTTTTAATTTTTCACGTTTACACTTTTTCACTTTTTCGATTTTTCACTTTTTCAATATTTCACTTTTTCCCTTTTTCCCTTTTTCACTTTTTCACTTTTTCACTTTTTCCTTTCTTCACTTTTTCCCTTTTTCCCTTTTTCACTTTTTTACTTTTTTACTTTTTTATTTTTTTCTTTTTTACTTTTTTACTTTTTTATTTTTTTCTTTTTTACTTTTTTACTTTTTCACTTTTTCACTTTTTCGCTTTTTCACTTTTTTAATTTTTTAGTTTTTTACTTTTTCACTTTTTCACTTTTTCACATTTTTACTTTTTTGCTTTTTTACTTTTATATTTTTTTACTTTTTTACTAATTTCGTTTTTTATTTTTTTACTTTTTAACTTTTTCACTTTTTCACTTTTTCTATTTTCACTATTTTACTTTTTCACTTTTTCACTTTTTCACTTTTTCACTTTTTCACTTTTTCACTTTTTCACTTTTTCCCTTTTTCACTTTTCACTGTTTCACTTTTTCAATTTTTTCACGTTTTCAATTTTTTCACTTTTTCACTTTTTCATATTTTTACTTTTTTACTTTTTTACTGTTTTACTTTTTTATTTTTTTACTTTTTCACTTTTTCACTTTTTCAATTTTCACTTTTTCACTTTTTCACTTTTTCACTTTTCACTTTTTTACTTTCTCACTTTTTCACTTTTTCCCTTTTTCCCTTTTTTACTTTTTTACTTTTTTACTTTTTTACTTTTTTATTTTTTTACTTTTTTACTTTTTCACTTTTTCACTTTTTCAATTTTCACTTTTTCACTTTTTCACTTTTTCAATTTTTCAATTTTTCACTTTTTCACTTTTTCACTTTTTCACTTTTTCACTTTTTCACTTTTTCACTTTTTCACTTTTTTGCTTTTTCACTTTTTCAATTTTCACTTTTTCACTTTTTCATTTTTTTACTTTTTCACTTTTTTACTTTTTTACTTTTTCACTTTTTCAATTTTTCACTTTTTCACTTTTTCACTTTTTCAATTTTTCACTTTTTCAATTTTTCACTTTTTCACTTTTTCACTTTTTCACTTTTTCACTTTTTCACTTTTTTACTTTTTTACTTTTTCACATTTTCACTTTTTACTTTTTCTTTTTTTCACTTTTTCACTTTTTCACTTTTTCGCTTTTTCACTTTTTCGCTTTTTCACTTTTATAATTTTTATTTTTTTACTTTTTCACTTTTTCACTTTTTCACATTTTTATTTTTTTCTTTTTTACTTTTTTATTTTTTTACTTTTTTACATTTTCACTTTTTATCTTTTTTACAATTTTCCTTTTTTATTTTTTTCCTTTTTAACTTTTTCACTTTTTCACTTTTTCAATTTTCACTATTTTACTTTTTCACTTTTTCACTTTTTCACTTTTCCCTTTTTCATTTTTTTCCCTTTTTCCCTTTTTTACTTTTTCACTTTTTCACTTTTTCTCTTTTTTAGTTTTTTACTTTTTTAATTTTTCACTTTTTCACTTTTTCAATTTTCCACTTTTTCCCTTCTTTCCTTTTTCACTTTTTCCCTTTTTCAATTTTTCAAATTTTTACTTTTTTACTTTTTTACTTTTTTACTTTTTTACTTTTTTACTTTTACTTTTTTATTTTTTTACTTTTTTACTTTTTCACTTTTTCTTTTTTTCACTTTTTCACTTTTTCACTTTTTCACATTTCTACTTTTTTACTCTTTTACTTTTTCTTTTTTTTACATTTTACTTTTTCACTTTTTCACTTTTTCACCTTTTCACTTTTTCACTTTTTTACTTTCTCAATTTTCACTTTTTCACTTTTTCCCTTTTTTAGTTTTTCACATTTTTACTTTTTCACTTTTTTAATTTTTTACTTTTTTATTTTTTTACTTTTTTACTTTTTCACTTTTTTACTTTTTTAATTTCTCACTTTTTCACTTTTTCAATTTTCACATTTTCATTTTTCATTTTGTCACTTTTTCAATTTTTCACTTTTTTACTTTTTCTCTTTTTCACTTTTTCTCTTTTTCTCTTTTTCCCTTTTTCACTTTTTCCCTTTTTCACTTTTTCACGTTTTCAATTTTTTCACTTTTTCACATTTTCACTTTGTCACTTTTTCAATATTTCACTTTTTCACTTTTTCCTTTCTTCACTTTTTTCCTTTTTCAATTTTCAATTTTTACTTTTTAACTTTTTCACTTTTTCACTTTTTCACTTTTTCACTTTTTCACATTTTTACTTTTTTGCTTTTTTACTTTTTTACATTTTCACTTTTTCACTTTTTCAATTTTCACTTTTTCAATTTTTCACTTTTTCATTTTTTCACTTTTTCAATTTTTCACTTTTTCACTTTTTCAATTTTTTACTTTCTCACTTTTTCACTTTTTTACTTTTTTACTTTTTTATTTTTTTCCTTTTTTCCTTTTTTAATTTTTCTCTTTTTCACTTTTTTACTATTTTCCTTTTTTATTTTTTTACTTTTTCACTTTTTCACTTTTTCAATTTTTACTATTTTACTTTTTCACTTTTTCACTTTGTCACTTTTTCGCTTTTTCACTTTTTTACTTTTTCTCTTTTTGACTTTTTCCCTTTTTAACTTTTTCCATTTTTCCCTTTTTTTCTTTCTTACATTTTCAATTTTTTCACTTTTTCACTTTTTTAATTTTTCACGTTTACACTTTTTCACTTTTTCGATTTTTCACTTTTTCAATATTTCACTTTTTCAATTTTTCACTTTTTCACTTTTTCCTTTCTTCACTTTTTCCATTTTTCCCCTTTTCACTTTTTTACTTTTTTACTTTTTTATTTTTTTCTCTTTTTTTTTACTTTTTCACTTTTTCACTTTTTCGCTTTTTCACTTTTTTAATTTTTATTTTTTTTCTTTTTTCACTTTTTCACTTTTTCACATTTTTACTTTTTTGCTTTTTTACTTTTTTATTTTTTTACTTTTTTACATTTTCACTTTTTATCTTTTTTACAATTTTCCTTTTTTATTTTTTTCCTTTTTAACTTTTTCACTTTTTCACTTTTTCAATTTTCACTATTTTACTTTTTCACTTTTTCACTTTTTCACTTTTCCCTTTTTCACTTTTTCCCTTTTTCCCTTTTTTACTTTTTCACTTTTTCACTTTTTCTCTTTTTTAGTTTTTTACTTTTTTAATTTTTCAGTTTTTCACTTTTTCAATTTTAAACTTTTTCCCTTTTTTCCTTTTTCCCTTTTTCCCTTTTTCACTATTTCACTTTTTTACTTTTTTACTTTTTTACTTTTACTTTTTTACTTTTTTACTTTTACTTTTTTATTTTTTTACTTTTTTACTTTTTCACTTTTTCTTTTTTTCACTTTTTCACTTTTTCACATTTCTACTTTTTTACTCTTTTACTTTTGTTTACTTTTTCATTTTTTTACATTTTACTTTTTCACTTTTTCACTTTTTCACCTTTTCACTTTTTCACTTTTTTACTTTCTCAATTTTCACTTTTTCACTTTTTCCCTTTTTTAGTTTTTCACATTTTTACTTTTTCACTTTTTTAATTTTTTACTTTTTTATTTTTTTACTTTTTTACTTTTTCACTTTTTTACTTTTTTAATTTCTCACTTTTTCACTTTTTCAATTTTCACATTTTCATTTTTCATTTTGTCACTTTTTCAATTTTCCACTTTTTTACTTTTTCTCTTTTTCACTTTTTCTCTTTTTCTCTTTTTCCCTTTTTCACTTTTTCCCTTTTTCACTTTTTCAAATTTTCAATTTTTTCACTTTTTCACTTTTTCACTTTGTCACTTTTTCAATATTTCACTTTTTCACTTTTTCCTTTCTTCACTTTTTTCCTTTTTCAATTTTCAATTTTTACTTTTTAACTTTTTCACTTTTTCACTTTTTCACATTTTTACTTTTTTGCTTTTTTACTTTTTTACATTTTCACTTTTTCACTTTTTCAATTTTCACTTTTTCAATTTTTCACTTTTTCATTTTTTCACTTTTTCAATTTTTCACTTTTTCACTTTTTCAATTTTTTACTTTCTCACTTTTTCACTTTTTTACTTTTTCACTTTTTTATTTTTTTCCTTTTTTACTTTTTTAATTTTTCTCTTTTTCACTTTTTTACTATTTTCCTTTTTTATTTTTTTACTTTTTCACTTTTTCACTTTTTCAATTTTTACTATTTTACTTTTTCACTTTTTCACTTTGTCACTTTTTCGCTTTTTCACTTTTTTACTTTTTTACTTTTTTACTTTTTCACTTTTTTACTTTTCAATTTTTCATTTTTCAGTTTTTCATTTTTTCAATTTTTTCATTTTTTCATTTTTTCAAATTTTCACTTTTTTTTTAATTTTTCACTTTTTCACTTTTTCACTTTTTAAGTTTCATATTTTTACTTTTTCACTTTTTCACTTTTTCACATTTTCACTTTTTCACTTTTTCAAATTTACTTTTTCACTTTTTCACTTTTTCAATTTTTCACTTTTTCCCTTTTTTACTTTTTTACTTTTTTACTTTTTTAATTTTTCACTTTTTCACTTTTTCACTTTTTCACTTTTTCCCTTTTTCCCTTTTTTACTTTTTTACATTTTTACTTTTTTACTTTTTTACTTTTTTACTTTTTCAATTTTCACTTTTTCACTTTTTCACTTTTTCAATTTTTCTTTTTTATTTTTCACTTTTCAATTTTAATTTATCACTTTTTCACTTTTTCAATTTTTCACTTTTTTACTTTTTCACTTTTTCAATTTTTCATTTTTTCAATTTTTTATTTTTTACTTTTTCAATTTTTCACTTTTTCACTTTTTCATTTTTTCACTTTTTCGCTTTTTCACTTTTATACTTTTTTAATTTTTACTTGTTTACTTTTTTATTTTTTTACTTTTTTATTTTTCACTTTTTCACTTTTCAATTTTTCACTTTTTCAATTTTTCACTTTTTTACTTTTTCACTTTTTCAATTTTAATTTATTACTTTTTCACTTTTTCAATTTTTCACTTTTTCACTCTTTCAATTTTTCATTTTTTCAATTTTTTATTTTTTACTTTTTCACTTTTTCACTTTTTCACTTTTTCAATTTTACTTCTTCACTTTTTCACTTTTTCACTTTTTCAATTTTTCACTTTTGACTATTTGACTTTTTCATTTTTTTATTTTTTTACTTTTTTACTTTTTCACTTTTTCACTTTTTCATTTTTTAGTTTTTTACTTTTTTACTTTTTCACTTTTTCACTTTTTCACTTTTTTACTTTTTCATATTTTTACTTTTTTAATTTTACTTCTTTAATTTTTTACTTTTTTACTTTTTTACTTTTTCACTTTTTCACTTTTTCACTTTTTCACTTTTTCACTTTTTCACTTTTTTACTTTTTCACTTTTTCACTTTTATACTTTTTTAATTTTTATTTGTTTATTTTTTTATTTTTTATTTTTCACTTTTTCACTTTTTCACTTTTTCACTTTTTCACTTTTTTACTTTTTCTCTTTTTCACTTTTTCACTTTTTCACTTTTTTACTTTTTCTCTTTTTCACTTTTTCAATTTTCACTTTTACACTTTTTCAATTTTTCACTTTTTCACTTTTTCATTTTTTCACTTTTTCACTTTTTCACTTTATCACTTTTATACTTTTTTAATTTTTACTTGTTTACTTTTTTATTTTTTTACTTTTTTATTTTTCACTTTTTCACTTTTTCACTTTTTCACTTTTTCACTTTTTCAGTTTTTCATTTTTTCAATTTTTCACTTTTTCAATTTTTCACTTTTTCACTTTTTTATTTTTTCACTTTTTCACTTTTTCACTTTTTCACTTTTTCACTTTTTCATTTATTTACTTTTTCACTTTTTACTTTTTTACTTTTTCAATTTTTCACTTTTTCACTTTTTCACTTTTTCACTTTTTCAATTTTTCACTTTTTCACTATTTAATTTTTTTCACTTTTTCACTTTTTCACTTTTTCACTTTTTCAATTTTTCACTTTTTCACTTTTTCACTTTTTCAATTTTTCACTTTTTCACTTTTTTACTTTTTTACTTTTTCACTTTTTCACTTTTTCACTTTTTCAATTTTACTTCTTCACTTTTTCACTTTTTCACTTTTTCACTTTTTCAATTTTTCACTTTTTCATTTTTTTTATTTTTTTATTTTTTTACTTTTTTAATTTTTCACTTTTTCACTTTTTCACTTTTTCACTTTTTTACTTTTTTACTTTTTTATTTTTTTACTTTTTTAATTTTACTTTTTTACTTTTTTACTTTTTTATCTTTTTACTTTTTTACTTTTTCACTTTTTCAATTTTTCACTTTTTCACTTTTCCACTTATTTACTTTCTCACTTTTTCACTTTTTCACTTTTTCCCTTTTTCTCTTTTTCACTTTTTCACATTTTTACTTTTTCACTTTTTTATTTTTTACTTTTTTTTACTTTTTTACATTTTCAATTTTTCAATTTTAATTTTCACTTTTTCAGTTTTTCAATTTTTCACTTATTCAATTTTTCACTTTTCCACTTTTTCACTTTTTCACTTTTTCACTTTTTCACTTTTTTACTTTTTTATTTTTTTACTTTTTCACTTTTTCGCTTTTTCACTTTTTAATTTTTTTACTTTTTTACTTTTTTACTTTTTCACTTTTTCACTTTTTCACTTTTTCAGTTTTTTACTTTTTTACTATTTCAATTTTTCACTTTTTCACTTTTACTTCTTCTCTTTTTTTCTTTTTCACTTTTTTACTTTTTTACTTTTTGACTTTTTCATTTTTTACTTTTTCAATTTTTCACTTTTTCACTTTTTCACTTTTTCAATTTTAATTTTTTAATTTTTCACTTTTTCAATTTTTCACTTTTTCACTTTTTCACTTTTTCACTTTTTCACTTTTTCACTTTTTCACTTTTTCACTTTTTCACTTTTTTACTTTTTTACTTTTTTACTTTTTTACTTTTTCATTTTTTACTTTTTTACTTTTTCTCTTTTTCCCTTTTTCAATTTCCACTTTTACACTTTTTCAATTTTTCACTTTTTCAGTTTTTCATTTTTTCAATTTTTCATTTCTTCAATTTTTCACTTTTTCGCTTTTTCATTTTTTCACATTTTCACATTTTTTATTTTTCACTTTTTCACTTTTTCACTTTTTCAATTTTAATTTATCACTTTTTCACTTCTTCAATTTTTCACTTTTTTACTTTTTCACTTTTTCAATTTTAATTTATTACTTTTTCACTTTTTCAATTTTTCACTTTTTCACTTTTTCAATTTTTCATTTTTTTAATGGATTACCTTTGTGTTTCAGTAAATATCGCCAAGCTTAATTGAGAATAGGTGGTATACCGATTGAAAGCCTCACAATTGCATTCAAATTATACCAAAATTAATATCGATAAAAACGTAATAAAAATATATAAGGCTAAAAACACCGAGAACAATTATATTATTTGAAAACTTTTATCAACATTTCATAGTTGCCATTTCTAAAAATGAAAACATGATTTTCCTCTACATTACTTGTCTATTTTTTTTCTTCTCTTGTGTTATTTTTTTATTTAAGAAATGGCAACTGCGAAATAAAAACAAATTTGATAGAACATGGCGAGTTTTTAATCACTAAAAAAAAAATCTCGCCAAGAAATTAAAAAAAAAAAACTATGACATCACTTCCGCCTATTTTGATGACGTCACTTCCGCCTACCAGGTACCCGTGTATACTACTACTAATGATAACTGCGGACTGTACTCAGTATTATGCAGTGATAGCAGCGATATAGTGCTCAATCTACCAACTACCAATATGTACCAGGCGATTAAGGAGATCCGAACAGAAACGCCTAAAAACCGTAATATCGGAGCTAACGTTAGGCGTCATTATTATTGCGCCCAATGTCTCAGTGACGAGCTTCTTAAGACACTCTGGTTCCCCAGCCAAGCGCAAGCTATTTTGTCGGTCTCCGACGATAAGTTGTCCCTTATGGCTGATAAAATCCACAGAACAAGGGGGAGCAAATTGTTATGCTGTCGCACAATCTCAACCGATAACCTTGTTGCAAATGCAGCGTTTGGCCAGGACAGATGCAGCTAAACCGTTCCAAAAGCAGGAATCGCAATACTTCGCATAATAACAATGATCTCTGTTGGTACCATTTTAAATTTGGTCAGCGATGCCCTGTAATTTCTCACGTCAGGGAAAACTAACTGGGAAGTCACATCATGCGGCCAGCTGTGATTTCACCGCAACGAAACTTAGCCGTCTTTTTGTTAAAGACAATAGGGTATATTTGATAGATAGTGGAAGTGATGTCTGCGTTTTGCCATATATGCCAAGCAAGAAAATTTCGAGTGTTATCAAATTGTTTTCGGCTAGCGGGTCCCAAATTCATACATACGGTATGCGCAGACGTTTCACTTGGCGGGGGTCAGCAAACCCATTATTGGAGCAGACTTTCTAGAGCATTATGGTCTTCTGGTAGATATTAAAAAACCGCTGCTCACGTGATCCGAAAAACATCTTTAACAACCAAAGGGCAGTGCGCAAAAGGACATCGAACCCCAAATTACACTGGTCTCGGGCGATTTTAAGTATAAACAGATACTAGACAAATTTCCCGAGATACTAAAAACCTTATCCGTCAAAATCAGCAGGTACTTCATAATACCGTGGATCGCATTGAAACAACGGGTCATCCAGTGTATGCTAAAAACCCCGTAGATTGCACCCAGAGCAGTTGACTATAGCAAAAAGAGAATTTCAGTATATGCTGGACCGGGGGGTAAGTCAAATTGGTCCAATCCATTACATTTAGTTCCACAAATTACCGTCCAACTGGAGACTACCGCGCTTTGAGAATAAGATAACTGGTACCAGATCGGTATCCTCTACCGCACATTTTAGATTTTGGTAGCGGCAAAATTATATTCTCTAAAATAGACTTAATCAGGGTTCCTCCCTTTTGGGTTATCAAATGCAGCCCAGACGTTCAAAAGATTTATGAATGAGGTCTTGCACGGCCTGAACATTGTTTTTGTACATTTGGATGACATCCTGGTAGGTTCTGAGTCGGAACACTTGCAGCATTTAGAGATAGTTTTTCGCAGGCTCACTGACTTTGGGATGCGAATTAACGAGTCAAAGTGCGTTCTTGGAGTCAATGAACTCTCCTTTTTAAGATACACTATTAACAAGCACGGTATAAGGCCTACGCAAGTGTGAGATTTTCTCTGCCGCGAACCTTAAATGAGTTGCGGCGCTTTCTCGGCCTTTTACCGGCGAACAATACCTCGAGCGGCTCAAATTCAAGCGCCGTTGACGGACTTGTTAAAAGAAGCAAAAACGAAGTCATCAGGCTAGCGAGGCATTTGAAAAATGCAAAAAGGTATTGGTGCAGGCTACACTTTTAGCGCACCCGGATGCGAAAGCGGAGTTGGTGCTTTTTACTGACGCCAGTAATATAGCCATTGAAGCTTCTTTAAACCAAATAGTGCGGAGCAACGGACAATAGCAAAAAAACAACTCAGCCACTGGCATTATTTTCTGCCAAACTCGCAACGTAGATGGTCCACCTTCGACCGGGAGTTGTTTGCAATTTATGCAGCTATCAAGCACTTTCGGCATATGCTTGAAGGCCGGAATTTTGTAATATTCACGGACCATAAACCATTAACATTTGCTTTCCACCAAAAATTGGATAAATGTTCCCCGAGGCATTTAGATCTCATTGGTCAGTTCAGTACGTCAAAGGGGCAGACAATGTCGCAGCAATTAGTTTGCCTGAAGTGCTAAATTTTAAGATCATTGCCCAGTCTCAGGAACTGCAAGAGCTTCTTCAGGATTAAATCTTAAGTTGATTCCATTGTATCAACTCCAAAGATTAGACCTCACATTCCCTCGGACACCGTACACAATCTTTCACATCCAGGGATTAAAGCATCCACCAAATTGCTTACCAGTAGGTTTATTTGGAAGGGTGTAACTAAGGACGCACGCAGACATGTATACCATGCCAACGCTCAAAAATTCATCGTCACGTCTGTAGTCCGGCATTAAAGATTACGGTACCGTTTTGAACACATTCACATAGACTTGGTAGGACCGCTGCCAATATATCCTTGCCTTGATAGACTCGGTGGATTGAGGCTATACCTCTACGTGACATCACGGTCGCTGGAGCTTTTAGCGCACATTGGATTGTGCGTTTTGGAACTCCAAACACCATCACTACTGACCAAGGGCGTCAGTTCGAGTCTAATTTGTTTGAATCCTTAGCCGAATTGTTAGGGGTCCATACTACTTCTTTCCATCCAATGAGCAATGGGCTAGTGGAAAATGCCCACCGACCGCTTAAAGCGGCTTTAAAGGCTTGTCTGACTGAAAAATTGCCGACGGTTCTCCTTGGTACTCAGGGAAGAGCTGGGAGCAACCACGGCAGAGCTGGTGTATGGTACCTGGGGAATTTTTGGCAGCTGGAAAGGAGGACGTCAACCTGGCCACTTTTCTACAAGAACTTCGGTCGGTGATGCGAACTTTAGCACCACAACCTTCCAGCAATCACAGTAACAAAAAAAACTTTTGTTCCACAAGAAATCGCACGTTTTTGTGAGGGTCGACCAAGTAAAACCCCGCCCTATGATGGTTCTGCAGCGAGCTGATAAGATCAGTTTAAGGGGCAAAGAGCTGGTTATCTCCATTGACCAGCTTTTCTTCTAGAGGGAGCCGAAGATCGTTTCTCCAACCAGACAGACTCGGTCAGATTCCCATCGAAATATCGGACTTAACGTTGTCACCCCAAGACTCCTTGGTCGAGCGATGTACGAAGGTAAGTGTAACTGGATATGAACAGCGGTGCATCAGTCTCTCACCTCGCTAATGTCCTGCTAGCTGCTTTACTTTTTCCCTCGTGGAAATTTTTGGATGATGTTCAAATAAAGGTTAAGTTTTGGTTAACGGCCCAATCTCTTTCCTTTTGTGATACGAGTTGGAATGCAACTTTGGATCCGCTCGTATCTGCAATCTATTTACAAAGATGTGCATATTTTACCGGCTAAAACACTTACTGCAAAAATCTGTATGGTTATATTAAAAAAATTATATTTGGATTAGAAACTATAGGGTTTAAAATAATAGCTGTTGTTACTAACAATTAATAAAAAAGCAATGTCACAATTTTCATCTCCAGCTAAAGTTAGTATTCTCTGTAAAAATCCATTTGACACATCTCGACCATTGTTTTTTTATTATTTATTGATTCCGTGCATATACTAAAATCCATTAGATATAACTGGCTAAACCAAAAAAAAAAAAAAAAAATCATAATCAATGTATGTATTATCCAAATTGAAACTGCAGCATTTTCATGCGTCAAAAAGCTACATGAATTTGAAACATTGTGAAGCAAGATTACGAAAAGAAATATTAAATATTAAAGAAGGCTTACTGTTGAATGAAACAGAAATGACATCAATACATACAGATTTTGATCGCACCTCAAATAAATAAGATTTATTTGTTTTTATTTGTATGGTCTTTTACTTTTTAAAATCATTTACAATAACTGGTAAAAATAGGCAATCACATAGCATTATTCAGACATTGTTTGTTCTTAATTTATTGTAATTAACAGTAAATAGTTTGATTCAAGCACGAAAAAATTAGTCATTGAAATATTCAATATAATACTTTAGAAGCTTATATTTTTCTGTCAAAGAATATTCAAGAAGATTTCTTTTTTACTCTTTACTAAGTGAAATAATTATTTAATATTGCTGTATAATTTTGAGACAAATAGTAAAATTTAAATTTATGAATATTCTTTGATAGAAAAATGTAACTTTCTAAATTATTTTATTGAATAACATTTTTTCAGAACAATGTTTTTATCTGTAAAAATCAGGGTATTTATAAAGTTTATAATGGCAAAAATTGATTTTAAAATAAGAAAAAAAATGAAAAAGATAAAAAAAAAAAATTATTGAAAATAAAAATAAATTTTAAAAATTGTCAAAAATGTAAAAAAAAAAATATTAGAAATGAATATTAGAAATAAAATAAAATATTAAAATATGAAAATAATAATAAATATTAAAATTAATAAATTTATTTTAATAAAATATTAAAAATACCATAACTTCTCAAGCTCATTTCTTAGTAAAGAATAATTTTACAAACTCAAAACGACAAAAACTAACAAAAATAAAAATAAAAATTTATAATTCAGGTAACAAAAAATTAAAAAGGAGAAAATAAAAAATGGACTGAAAATATTGTCAAAAATGTAAATAAAATAATAAGAAAAAACTGCCCAATTAATTAAGTAGTTTTAGTCAATATATTAGTGAGTAGATGGCGCGACTGAGCGAATCAATTTTCTACAGGAAGTGTAGCGCATTGGCTATCCCGATCCACTCCTAAAATTTCACTATAAAATTACTTTGTTTAGTGGCGCCATCTGTTAACTAATATATAAAGTAAAAATATTTAGTTAATCGTGTATACATAGGTTTCATATGAAGATACACAAAATATCAAAGAGGGTTTATTTTTTAATAAAGTAGAATCAATACAAGTTTTGATCACACTTCTTGCAGTTTTCATAAATAATTAGATTTATTTTGTTTGTATGGTCTAATTCATTTTTCGCAAAAATACTCCATCGAAATGTAACATTTAAGAAGAAATTATGCTTGATTTCAACTTATTTTAATGAACAGTACGTAGTCCGAATTAAACATAAAATTACTCTACTGAATACAATAATTTAGGAGCTTACATTTTCCTATTAAAGAATATTCATAATCTTAAATTTTACTACAAAAGTACAGAACAAGATTGAATGATTATTTCACTTAATAAATTAAGTTTTAAATGTATAAATAGAAGCATCTAAGGATAAATATTCTATTTCAACTTTTATTCGTTTTTTTTTACTCTGTTGGATTGAATTTCAATATCAAAAATAAAATTTGCCAAAAAACATATCTAATATTGCTCTATATTTTTGGAAGGAATATTAAAATTTAAAATCTAGGAATATTTTTGATCGATAAAGGAAGCTCTTATATTTAATAACATTTATCCAATTTTTTTTCCAGGTTATATATTGTCCATTATGAACATCAAAAGTTGGAAGAAAGTTGATGACGTCAAAAAATTAATTTTAAAACTAACAAAGATAATAATAAAAATCAACAATTAAACTTACAAAAATAGCAAGGAAACCATTTTTAAAAATTATATAAAATTTTTATTACAGAAAATTATGTTAGATATGGTGCAGAAACTGACCAAGCTCATATGCGATTAATTAAATAATTTTAACTTATTAATTAGTTAATAGATGGCGTTAATGTACTTGAAACGTTTGCAACATAAGAGAAGTGAATCGGGATACTTCTTATGCCGCAAAAGTTTCAGGAAAAATAAATAGATGAGCGAATGTACTAACTAATATATAAAATTAACCTATTCAATTAATCAGATATGAACTTGGTCAGTTGTTACACCATTAATTTAACCCATATTGGACCGCTGTCCTATAAATAGGACAGCAAATGTAAATCCATTTAATAACAAAGTTATAAATATTTCCTCAGTGGATTTTATTTTAACACCTTTCAAATAGACACACTTTAGTATAATAGTAAAAAAAAAGTGAGAAATAAAACTATATTGGATTGTAAAATCTATTTTCAGCAACCCCTTAAAAATTGTGATTTTTTAATCTTTAATTTTATATTCATTATTATTATTATTTTCAAACGTCGTGGAGGTTACTTGCAGTTTATAAACAAAACTAATAATGTAGCTGAGCGTTTTTGTTCAAAAATATATTTTACACGTGTATTTTGTAAATATTAAAAAGGTGTCCTAAATATAGGACGACGGTCCAATCCCGATTATTTTTCCACGAATTCGTTATTGCATTCATGGCGCACATTCTTTTCTTATCTTTCAATGAAAACCTGTTCAAACACCTGTTCGCACACCTGGACACAAGGGGAAATATAGATCTATTGTAATCAGGAAAACTAGAGATTACAAGATAAACTTAATCTCTTATTCTCATGCTTGGTTGAAATTTGTTTAGTGTTTAGTGCTGCATGCAGCTCTATTTCTTTTCTGCTAAGAATTTGGATACTTTAATATGCATTTTGCTTCTGTAAAAATGCCACGTAGATTTTTAACAGTCAAAGACGCTCTCGAATATATGAATTATTTAAGTGATGAGGAATTGATGATCCTGAAATTGGTATTGTTCCTCCTAATCCAGACTCTGTTAGTGATGAAGAAGAAATAGATGATTCAGCCACAAAATATGAAAAGCCATGAATGCATGATGGGCTATAAATTTAAGATACCTCTGGTATTGAAATTTTAACAAATTTTTAAGAATGTCATCTTCCACCAAAAAAAACCCCAATAGGTAAAATGTCAACCAAAATTTGAATTATTAAGTGATTCAATTTCAACACAAGATTATGAAATTATAAGCGTGGTTGAAGGAAAAACTTCAGTTGAACTCTTCCACATGATGGTTCATGGCATAATATCTGATACTGAAACAGAAACAAATCGGTATGCAGCTCCCCTCCCCACCCCAAAAAAAACACATTCTTTGAGCATTACACAAACAGAACTCACGCAATTTCTAAGTGTCAATTTCTTTAGTAGGTACTATTAGTTACCACGCGAAAAAATGTACTGGAAAAATGCTCCAGACACAGGACCTACATTAGTGAGTAACTATGTCTAGAAAACGGTATAATGACACCAAGCCCTTTATAAAATTTAACGATAATTCTTCAATTGATCCACACGATTTTTATTATAAAATTCGACCTCTTTATGACAAAATCAACATAACCTTGAAGCAATTTGGTATATTTTCTGAAAATCTCACCATCGATGAAAGAATGGTAAGATATTATATAGGAAGGCACATTTACAAGATGTTCATGAAAAATAAACCTTTAAAATTTGGATATAAATTATGTATGTTAGTATCGTAAAATGAATATCATTTTTTTACTATCCCTTATCAAAGATCATAGTTCATAAACTGTAAGAAAAAACCAACAACAGTATGCGTAAAATGTAATGTTGGACTTTACATTTACTATTTCTACAAATTTCACCTATGAATCAACCTAATGTGTTGAAACTGATATTTGTTAAATTTTATTAGTGTATTGGACCGTTGTCCTATATATAGGACAGCTAATTACTTAAAAAATTAAAAATATTTTTTCAAAATTTTGGTTTTATAAGCTTAATTACACCATATTAAGGATATGGATGAAGTTTTATTAAATTACAGAAATATTTAGTTGGTGTGGTACAATATGGGATCATTGTAAAATCATTTTTTCGTTCTTTTTTTAGCTACTATTAATGTCAATTTTCTATTATCACATGGTGTTAAGTTAAAATAATTCTTTGCCAGTGTCATACTTATGTTATCCATAATGGTTAATAAATTGCGAGATAAAAAATTTGGGCTTGAAAAATGTCATTGATTATAATAATTTAGGAACTTATATCGGAGAATATTCATACACCTCCCAAAAGGTAAGGTATAGAGTATAATCAAATAATTATTTCACTTAGTAAATTTTATTTCATATTGAAATCCAACTCCACAGAGTAAAAGAGATTAAAATTTGAGAAATAATATTTATCCTTAGATTGAATCTAATTTTAATACTTAGTGAAATAGTAATTCAATTTTTGCTTTGTAATTTTGGGAGCTGTAGTAAAATTTAAGATTGTGAGTATTCTCTGATAGGGAAAATGTAAGTTCCTAAATTATTATAATTATTGACATAGCTGAATAATTGCATTATTATTTATTATTCATTTCCATATTATTTATTCATAATTATGTAATAATCGCATAATTCCACAACTGCCTATAATGGAGAACATAAATACAAAAAAAGTTTATAATGACAAAAATTAATTTAAAAAGTTAAAAGGACAAAATAGAAATACAATCTGATAATAAAAAGCTGACAATTAAAGTAACAAAAGAAAAATTAATTTTAAAAATTATCTAAATGGTAAATAAGAATCTTGCAAAAACTAACGAAGCTCAGATGCAGAATAGTTTTAGTTTATTTATTTTTTAATAGATGGCGCTAATATACTAAATAATTTTCCACTGAAACTTTAGCAGTCTCGCAATTCCTGCTGTAACTGAGGATGGACATATTATACTTCTGCAACGATACAGATGAAGAAATGGTCAGTTTTACTGTTGCTTTTCAACTTCCATTTTCAGGAGAGGATATGGTACAACTCGGATAAAAAAAAATAGAATACGCCCATAAAATCTTTCTTACAGGCTTTTATCTTTACTCTAGTTTAGTTTTTCAAAAATCTAACAACACTGATGAGTGTTGCCAAAAGTTTTACAAGCACAAAATAATGATTTACAAAAATAATATCTACAGTTAGGGATTAATTCTAAATTAAATATACCGTTCAAGATGAGCCAAACACGAAATCCCCTGCCTGCGAGCTAGTGCATCGGTTTTCCTACTGCAAAGAAAGTAGACTGCCCAAATCCTATTGAACAAACTTTTGTGGCTTAAAAATCCAGGCGTTTGTAATAATGGATGCTTCATTTCAAAGTTTTGACGATATTTTTATAGTGGGAATATTTAATGTTGAACCCAAAAATCTACTAGAAAATAATTTTTTATCAAAACGGAGTCGTCCCACAATGATCTTGGTGCATAACTTTCATTTTTTCATTAGAATCCATTTTCACTTACGTTTTAAATAGTCGCCTGGATGACGTGATCAGTTGGAAGTATCATTCTTTCCCTTACTTCTGTGGCTAAGCGAGGGCAGATTGTAACAAGTATTTCCGAAACGATCTACAGTCGTTAGTACTCCTGCAGTAGACGTCCACACGCTATCAAAGAAAGACAGTGCCAAGTAGAATAGTATCGCAGCAAACGTCATCGCCTACGCTGGACTGGCCCATGGATCAGTGGGAGTGATTTGCTTGGTCGTTCATCTCGCCGTCTTCCAGGCGAACAGTGGCTTCCTCAATGTACAGTAGGTCATACACAGGCCGGTGGTGGCAGTATTATGCTTTGGGGAACGATCATTTGTGCGTCTCTGGGACCCGTGGTTGTGGTAGAGCAGACCATGAATGCTACAGCGGAACATCATTGCGAACCCTTACATGGCCTCTGTTTTTCCGACAGGACAACGAGGCTAAAACTGTGTTGGAGGGGTTCCAGGAACAACTGGTGTCCTCAATCCGACAGAACCCATTCGGGATGTGATGGGACGTGAAAGACCACCCATTCGTAATAAGTCCATCTGGTACAATCTACCAAGAACTCCTTGTGGCGGCCAACTCGTTATTGACTGGTGGTCATAATGTTTTGGCTTTTCAGTCTATATATATATTTACATTTTTCTATCTATGTCATATTCTAAACAGGATATGTTTGTGGCCAACAATTCCTAGAATAAATTCTTTGGTCGTCAAAGGCAATGAATTCATGACTTACTCGGATGAAGTGGAGAGTTGGAGGACCGTCACGATAAGTGAGAAAAAAAGAAAAAGAGAAAACTGAGGCGCACATTGGCAGTCGAGGAACACCCCCATTCCTCATCATCCGCCCAATCGTTATTCATATCCAATCTGATTTTCAACATAGTAATATACGCGGCGTATCCAGAAAGTTCCGTTTCCCTATTTAAAAGAAAAAAAGAACTCACAACAAGTAGAGCAACATTTCAGCTACTTTTCAACATAGCCACTTGTCGTATAGTGGGATGTACTTTCGTTGAATGGAACCATCCCTTTCTGTCTAATTGAATTTAATTGACCAGCGATTGGCCGCCCACCGGTGTAGGGCGTTTTGTGCCAAAGTCGGAGCTCACCGAACGTTTATTGAAGGGGGTCGCCCTGAACATGGCCGATTTGGTGACGCAGACCATCAGAGGTGGCATAAAACAAGAAATCCCCAACTGTGATGGGAATGAACGTGATAAGCAGACAATATACTCGATGAGGTTGACTCAAGAATATATGTAGCATATGATTAGGGTGATGAGTTGAGTGCATTGGTCAGTGAATGTGATTATTGTGAAAAGAGTGACACAGAAAACAATACAATAAACGTGATGTTAGACATAGGTTGGCTGATGAATATGTAATAAGTAATCAATAATGGTTATGATGCCAATGCATTGATAGCTGCTCGGTAAGTGCGAGATTCGAGTTTCACTGCCCATTGAGGAACTCGTCGCCGTCGTCGTGATACCGTAGCAGAAATGTCAGTTCTACTCCTAAGCGATAACTTTCAATTGGAACAATGCTTTGTGCATTCGAGATCACCGGGAGAAGGAATGCATAGGATTAATACGTCATAGATCTGTTACGCAATTGACACGGCTAATTAAGTAGGGGAAAACATCGAGAAATATACTTTCTGCATCTTAAGATGCCATTCATCACATGTTGCTGGAGTCATTCTCACGTCTAAGATCTTTGCTTCATTTGCTCCGATTAACTTACTGCAATGCCACCAGTAATATTTTTGACTCTTTTCGTGGATAAAAACGATTTTTCAAGACTGGCAATAAATTTTAATAAGTTTAAAATATCTTTATTACATAACTTTAGTTTGGACAGGGTTCACTTTCTTCAGTTTAAGCAACTGTTTTCGCCGTTTTGCGGTATTGAATAGGCACTTTTATCTAATTTAGAGCAGTAGTTATTTTATAAATCTCTTTAGATAAAGAAGCGTATAACTAAATTGATTTTTCCAGAACAAAAAATCACTTGATGAATTTTCTCAAAATCTGTCGTTTGGAAAGTCATTTGGAAAGCAGAAAAAGACTCTTCCTACATACCAAGACTCCACATTTTGTTCCATATTTGGAACTTGTTCAACTATTTCTTCCGGGGTTCTTTTTCTGTTCATTATTAGAAAATTTAAACATCCCAATTCAATAAAGCATAAATCCCAGACTTGACAGTGATTTATACTTTAACTAATAAAAAATAATTTAATTCTATGCATCACATCTCTGAAATGAATACTTTACGCTTTTGTCTACAACCTGCAAACGAGTGAAATTCCTTGCACCTAGATTTAAAAAATAAATAAATAAAAATCGTATTTGTGTTTCTTGAATTCAATTCGCTTCCAAAGTTTAGATTATCTAAGCTCTTTTAATTTCGTTACAATTAAGCTCTGTTTAAATTAAGCTTCAATAGAATTTAATTAATTACGTTTAGCCAAAAGGCGGCCGAACAAAATTAAGTTGTATTAAATTAAAGTTTTTTTAAATGACGCTCTACTAACCGAAAGTTCCAAATTTTTTAGTGGCATCCAAACAAACAGAATTTTTGAACATTCTAAAATTAACATATTTCTTTTATCGCTTCACTCGGATTACAAGTAATTGCGTTAGAAAATTAAGTGTTAAGAAAATACTTGCAAAAAGAATTAGAAATCTAACTATTTGTCGGATACTTGCTTCCATGTTAATATTATTTACAAATATATCTATTATTTTCATTTATAATTTGATTAAGAGAGGGGTGGAGCTAAAGTCCACGTTCCAAATTTTAAATCTTCCAGTCATTTTGAATCATTTATGCGTAATGTCCCGTTATTGGTACAGTAGGCCTATGGCCGAACGATGGCCGACTGGTTAGGGCGCTGCTCTTGAGTACCGGCCTTCGTGGGTTCGAATCCCGCAGTGGCATGAGTGTTCGAAAGCCTTTCGGATTCGGCTTTAAGATACCGTCTACGTTTGGAGAACTTTTTTCTCTAAACGTAGAAACTAGTTCATGTTTTAACATTTTTAGATTTATTTTTTATTTTATCATAGAGAATTGCACTTAAAAAATTTATTCCTGGAAAAGTTTTTATAAAATTTCTAATAAACGGAGAAAATTGAGTAAAAAAATCAGGTTTTTTCAAAAGGTCTCATTTTTTAATAAATTAAATTATTTCAATATTTTTTGACGCAACCCATTTCTTATACAGTGGACTATCGAATCACCTAAAATCTTAGCTTCATTTACATTTGGTAAAAAATGTGGGTCCTTCAAAATCGTACACATTGAATTTGTAACGAATTTTCATTATATTTATAGGTAACTACTTGTGTAACATCATTAAAAATGATCCCAATTAAAAGCTTTTAGATCATTCACTAGTAAATACTATCATAAGCATTCACAATCCTTTTCAACAAAATATTTTAAGAACTTTTTGAGAAATCATATTTCACGTTTCGACACTTTATTAAATATACCGTTCCGAGAAAAACGCATTTGAAGTTCATGAAAGCAACTTTAACTATTAAAAAAATTAAAATACATATTTAAAATTCCCCACACTTTCCTGCTTCAAAACTTTCTAATTGCCAAGTTGATAATTATTAAAAATACTAGAAAAATGTTTAAATTAATCTTCACGAAAATTCAAAAAATGCTCTTTAAAAGGCTTTAAATTCACAACTTCCGGTTCCGAAGTCGCTCCTTCCGTTTGGTTTTGACAGCTGTCACTGATGTTTAAAATGCCGTAGAGACAACACAAAAACAGATATAGAAGCCTAAAAGTTGAAACAACAGAGAAATAAAAAAAAATTTCCATTTTGGCAAAAAAAAAAAAATGCCGTAGCTTTAAACAGTAGATCTTGGTCTCATTAGTCCTCATGTAGTAGACCAAAGCATAAATCATTTTTCATTAACTCGAAAAATGTGGTTACTCTCCGTTTGAAAATTTCTTATCAAGTAACAGGTTAGGTTCTAGACAGCCAAGGATGTAAGCAATATATTTTAAACTTATTACCAGTTTTGACCCCAAACACATTTAAGGTTCGCTTTGGAGTCAAAACATTATGGATGATGGGGGAAGGCACGTGATCAGATGGAAGAATCATTCCTTTCGCGATGGCTCGAGACAAGTATTTCCGAAACTTGACAGTTGTTATGCAAAGTAGATGACAGTGGCTACCCAATACAATGCAGTGTGCCAACTCGTTATTGTCATAATGTTTTGGCGTCTAGGACTTGACGAGAAGATGATGAGACGGTTTGATATCGAGCGATCAGGTTGATTTTCTTGTATAAAGAGAACTGACGGGGCTATCCTTGGTTGGGACTATATTTGGGATGGACGGGGAATGACGAGACCTAGGTCTTTTTGGTTTGGTTTCAAACTTAGCGGTGTACATTTCTTCTACACGAGAACACCATGATTCGGTTTGTAGCGCTGTGGTCTGTTTTATTCACTAGGTTTGGTTTGGTACTGTGTTACAGTCTATAATTTTGCTTGACAAGAGAAGACAGTTGGGATTGTTTCGTTTAAGTTTGGAGCGCTACGCTCTCTTTTTGGCTACACGAAAACCGAAGAAGCAAAGTTTGCTTAGGAACACTAGTCTTTTGTTTGACGAGATCCAAGTTTGGATTGGCTCAGAACGCTATGGTTTACTTTTTTGCTTTAAAGACAACCGACGAGTCTAGGTTTGGTTTGTTGCGCTACAGCCTATAGTTTTGAATGACAAAATCTGACAAGACTTGGTTCAGTATGGTTTCGAGTGCTGCGGTGTCATTTTTGCTACATGAGAGCTGGGAGAACCAAGTTTGATTTGGTTTGGAGTGCTATGGTCTCTTTTTTGCTACACGAGAGCTGGGAAAACCAAGTTTGATTTGGTTTGAAGCTCCATGGTCTTTTTTTTTTGTGTGTGTGTGCTAGACGAGAGCTGGTGACACCGGGTTTTGTTTTGTTTTGTTTGTAGAGCTACGGAATGCTACACTTTTACAGGCGATATCAGGTTTGGAAGGCTACCGTCTACTTTTTTTTTTGCTACACAACATGTCGTGAGACCTGGACCTGCTGCTTGGAGGCTATAAGGCTTCGAGTGTCCATGTTGTGACTAGAATTCGAACCAAGAGCTCCGGAACCGATGAAAGAATCCTACCAAGGGCCAGATACAAGTCAAAAGCGTGTATCACCTTCCGTCTGAAAACTTACAGAGATAAGCAAGTTTCTGATTTGGTTAAGACAGATACGGTCTACTTTTGCAACACGGAGGTCAGGTCTTATTGCTAAAACATGATTCCAACGGTTTAAGAACATCCGTGGCTCAATGGGATTCGAACCCACGAACTCCGGTAGATTCGAATCCCACTGAGGCATGAACGTTCGTAGCCGGCTTTAAGAAATAGGTATTACGGTCTCCCTGTTGCAAAACTAGACCTTCGCTGTCCAAACCAAACCAAACATAAAACTTGCTTATCTCCGCAAGTTTGAGGACGGAGACACGTGTTTGACTTGAATTTGACCCGGAATCGACCGCTCAAATCCGGTCCCGACCGATTACGAACACTCACGCTAGCAGAGGTTTGGTTTGGAGTGCTACGGTCTACTTTTTTGCAACGCGAGGGCTAATGAGACCGGGACCTACAACTTAAAGCCGGAACATCCATGCCACTGTGGGATTCGAACCCACGAACTCCAGTATCGAAGGCCAACACCCTAACCAATCGGCCACGTTAGCAGTGGGATTCAGTCACTAAAAGTTTGTTCTTACCCATTCGGCGATTATTATCGGGCCTCAAGGTTTTTGTGCCCTTCAATAGTTGAAAAGGAATGTATCGCTGTTCCAGAATAATTTCGCCGAGAGGGAACTGTCATCTAATAATAGATTTCGAATGATGCGCTCGCGAAATCTGCTCCCGCTCTTCGACTTGGAGTTAATTGTGCGCCTATCACGCAATTATGCCTTCGCTTGGGTCCGAGATTATCTGGTAAGCATCGCGATAACAACGCAGGATTCGCTGTATCAAGGAGCGAGATGATGCCAGTCTCATTAACGCGTTTACACAATGCGCAGGATTAGGGAAACTGCGCTTAACGCCCGAATTACGAGCACAGGGAATAACAGCAAAACATTTATTGCAGAAATTGGACTGTATACAATTCGGTAAACGGGCTTTAATCCGGTAGATCGAAGAATATCCCTCTACGTTATCTTTAAACGTAGAAACGAGTTCATGTTTTTACATTTTTAGATTTATTTCTTATATTATCATAGAGAATTGCACTTAAAAAATTCATTCCTTTTTATAAAATTTCTAATAAATCAAGAAAATATAGTAAAAAAATCGGGTTTTTTCGAAAGGTCTCATTTTCTAATAAATTATATTATTTCAATATTTTTCGATGCAACACATTTCTTATACACTGGACTAGCGTATCACCTAAAATCTTTGCTTCATTTACATTTGGTAAAAAATGTGGGTCCTTCAAAATTCTACACATTGAATTTTTAACGAATTTTCGTTACCTTTATATCTAACTATGACTGTAATATTATTAAAATGATCCAAATTGAAAGCTTTTAGGGCATTCACTAGTAAATACTATGAAAATCATTCATAAGAATTTTCAACAAAATATTTTAAGAACTTTTCGAGAAATCCCATTTCAAGTTTCGACATTTTATTAAAAATACCGTTCCCAGAAAAACGCATTTGAAATTTATGATAGCAACTGTGAAAAAAATTAAAATACATGTTTAAAATTCCCCACACTTTCTTGCTTCGAAACTTTCTAATTGCCGAGTTGCTAATTATTAAGAATACTAGAAAAATG